>JAODKC010000600.1:0-10271 GCA_026777985.1 Mormyrops attenuatus
ACCTGTGCCGGGGGGCATAAGGCCGGGGAGGGGGGCAGGAACCTGTGCCTAGACAGGGTGTCAGCCCATCGCAGGGTACAAATTCCCCTAATGGCACTTCATTAGACTGTGGCAGGAAAGCAGGGGACCCCAGGTAAAAATGGAGAGAACACTGGGCCTCATTCATCAATATCACCCTAAGTTTCGTCTTAAATTTGTTCTTGAGAAAGGTCTTAAGAAAAGTCTACGTCAGATTCACGACGTATTCTTAAACCTCAGAATAGTTAGCAAATGTGTTCTTATATTGATGGATCCCGTTGTAGCTGATCCCCATAAAAGGGCATTAGACTGCCGGCCCGAGTGCTGACACAGAAACTTAAGAAGAAAAGTTGAGAGAAGTCATGAATGCCCAAGCGAAAATCTAAAGACGGTGGAGAACCAACTCCAAGAGTAACAAAAACTTCAGGAAGTGGAGAGCAAATAAGCTGTCATATTTAGTAATGTCAGTAAGGGATAGAAAATAACCCAAGAAAGAAGCATGGGATGGTGCTACTCGCTTAATAATAATTATTTTTAAATATTTATTTATTAATAGGCCTATTAATGGTCATAAAGTTATTTTTAATTATATTAATAATTATTAAATTGTACTTATAATTTAATAATTATTCATATCAATTATTACATAATTGCAAAAATTATATATAATTAAATTATATTATAATAAATTACATATTCAGAAGTGCAGTAAACCCTTCATGTTCGCGAGGATTTTCTGCAAATAATATTTGGGCGACTTCAACCCATAACAGTCTTCTGGCCTAAACGATAACATAAATATTCTATTTATTGCCCATTTCTAAACAAACGGTACTGTACTGTCAATTCAAATTGCTTGGTCATTTCCTGCCTTGACTTTTTATATAATGTACAAACCATCTAAATCATTCAATTTATTCAACTATTTATTCATTCAACTAGTCAAAATGCGAGTTGTTGAACTGGTCCCAACAAGCTCAGCGCACACCAACACACCCGTCAGTCAAGTAGAATAAGCCCAAATTTTAGCCTAAACATTTTCTTAAACATTTATTTAATGGAGATTCTACGGCAGGAAGCTGACAACTTCATGGCTTTAATAATGAGTGTATTTAGCAACTGCAAGGACAAAAGATACTAAGAAGCTCTCCGTATTAATGGTAATTTAATAAACATAAATAGACAACAATTAGGTTGGGGTTTTGCCTATTCTAGCCGTCCGTCGTCCAGAATAGCACCCGTGTGTTTTCCCTTCAGGTGCATAGCGGTAGTGCCGCCGTGGTACGCCATCGAAACTTTGCACAGTGTACAAACCACCTCTTTGTTTAGTGATAATTTGAACTACTCCTATAGTTACATAGTGATATTAAAGGAAAACATTTGTTATGATGGATTGAAATGTTCTAGAAGTCATAATGGTAATTTCATTAAAATAAGAAAAACGATGCGTCGATTTAAAATACTGATGTAGACACATTTTCAACATCGACGTCGTTGATTACGTCGACTAATCATAATAATATAAGTTTATTTATATAGCACCTTTCTCACACTCAAGGACGCTTTACAGTGCAAACAATGATACAGAAAACAATGCCCACGCAGCAGCAACAATAACAACCGAACAACAACAGGAATGTTACGTAGTAGTAGTTACATTATAGCATTCGTGGAATAAGTGAGTCTTCAACTGAAGCTAATCATGGCAGCCCTACATCCATCCATCCATCCACACTGCCAGGACAGAATCCTCATTGCTCTTCTTGAATCTGAGGTTCGACCAACAGACGCTGAAGTGTCCCTGAA
The DNA here is from genome assembly GCA_026777985.1 of Mormyrops attenuatus. NCBI lineage: Eukaryota > Metazoa > Chordata > Actinopteri > Osteoglossiformes > Mormyridae > Mormyrops > Mormyrops attenuatus. The sequence goes on from JAODKC010000600.1 coordinate 1,825, forward strand.
GTTGGGACACACCCTCCGGTCCCCTTTCTTAAAAATTGGGACCACCACCCCAGTCTGCCAGTCCAAAGGCACTGTCTCCAATGTCCACACAATGTTAAAGAGACGTGTCAGCCAAGACCAGCCAAGAGCTTTCAAGAACGCAAACCAAATTTCATCCACCCCTGGAGCCCTACCACCAAAGAGTTTTTGAGTGATTGGGATTAGAAAAAACCTATGAGGATCAGAATTGGAATTGAATTCTAATTTCAGGTAAATTTAAATTCAAAATCCAGTTCCATTTCCTGATTTGGAATGGAATTGATGAATGCAATCTGGAATGGCCCCAACCCTGGTAACTGGCCCTCGAGATCCTGCAGCTTGGCACTGGGTCTGAGTTGACGTCGGAGCTGATTCCATGCATGTTCAATTGGGGAAAGATCAGGGGACCTGGCTGGCCATGGGAGGACCTCAACATGACGCAGGCAGTCCATGGACACACGTGCCATGTGTGGACGGGTGTTGTCTTGTTGAAAGACTGTTGAAAGGGTGCTGTCTCCGGAGGGGTAAGACATGCGGATGCAGGACACTTACTGACGTAGTGCTGTGCTGTCAGGGCTCCTCGAGTCACTACCAGAGATGACCTGAAGTCATACCCTATGGCTCCCCCCACCATGCTGGAAAGAGTAATGCCAGTGTGTCTCTCCACAACATTGGCAGGATTGGTTCTCTCCCCTCTGCACCACCATACGTGCATACGACAGTCATTTGTGGCAATGCAGAACCAAGATTTTTAATCTACTCAATCTACTTGATCTACTACTAAACAAGAACCATGAAGACAAAGGAGACCTTCAAACAGGTCAGAGACGAAGTTGTACAGAAGTATAGATCAGGGCTGGGTTTAAATTCCAGCTTGTAGCGTGACAAAACAGGACAAACATCAAGGGAGATGAATACTTTTGCAAGGCACTATATATTACCCACCCATCGTCTGAAACTGCTCAACCCCAACTGGGGTCACACAGGATGACACAGGATTCAAGAAACATTACACCTAGCAGGGGAATTAATGAGACTAAACAACAAATCGATTAAAAGTAATTCTTTCAATTAAAATGAGTGACAAATAGGTTCAAAAGAAGTATTGTGTCCTTGCAATCCTAAGCCATAAGACAGAGATGTCCCAGGTGACGAACACTGAATGCATGGCATGTTTCCAGGTGGATCATGACACTCTTCGCTTTGAATCCTGATTCATCTCATATTGTCATGCACATACATTCACATCCATTACATACGCTAGATCAGGGGTCCTCAACACAATCTAACTAATTGGTAACCATTCTAGGCTTTATGGGGTAGTTATGTGGGTTTTTAGAGGCAGTGACTAGCAATGGGTTTGGAATCATACATCACAGCCTACACTGTAGCATATAAGCTTGTTTCTAAACTGCATTCTAAACTTTCAGTCCATGCTACTACTAATAGTAACATTTACACCATATATCTTTGTGAGGCATATTTGCTTGTTTACAGAATTGTTCTGAATGAAGAGGGAGAAAAAAGCCAAAATATACGGATTAGTTCAGGGGCGTTTCTATCTATTAAAAAGATCAGGGGCTAAGTCAAGTGTTACAGGAGCTTGTCTTTTGTTAAGACACAAGTTATTATCCATCCATCCATCCATTTTCCAAACCGCTTATCCTTCTGGGTCGCGGGACAAGTTATTATCAATACAGATTTAATGTTGAGGGAAACTGAGGCATTTAGCTATTGACTATTAAATATCACTGGTATAATTTATCATCAGATTATCATCAGTGCTTTGGCAGTACTGTTTCTTATGGTCATGTCAATGGGCTGTCAGTTGAACTTATTTCAGGAACCAGAACTTTTTTTTTCCTGAATGAGTAACTTTTGTCGTGTTCACACTGCAGTAATCTACTCCAGACTATGTACTTTTGGTTGGAACATGAACTACTGGGGAGGCGTTTACCGCTGATGGCTTGAGAAGGGTCTGGCTGCAGACATCTACTGTGAGGCACATCCACTGACAGACCGGAAGTCCACTGTGGGCCCGGCAATGACGTCACTCTAGATCCACAGTGAAAATCCACTGGTGAACTCCAAAACAATAATATACTTACAAGCGATAGTGGCACAGATCCATTGTTTAATTGCAATTTCTGTGATGTAGGGCAAGACAATGGTGAAGGAAAATGGAATGGCACGTACAATTTAGTGTTAATTATGTCAATAGTTCTTTGAGAAGTGTAATAATTCTTTAAGAAGTATGGAAACCTTTTTGTTTGCTATGTTTAGAAGTGGAATGGTTTTTGTTCGCTATGTTTTGAAGTATAGGAATGGTTTTGGGCCACTACTGTTGACAAACTGACAAACCGAATAAGCCTGGCACACTGGAAAATACTGAAAAACATGACAAAATGGATTTCAGCATTTTCTGTTGTTACATTTATATTGGAGTTGTAACAAATGTCTTCATTTGTATCATGTTGTATTTTGCAGGATGTTCCTCAACAGGTTCTGTGGACTGTGGTGTGTTCATGTTGATGGTAAGATAGACCACCTTGAATTGTTGGATGTAACACTTGTGACATGTGGAAAGTATTGAAGTTTTTGCCCCCCTCCCTTTTATCAGTATACAGTCTACATGGCCTTGGGGGAGTCATTTCACTTTACTGCGGTAAGTACTTCACTAAGAAGATATTCTTTGCAATGCTGTAGAATGTTGCATAGTCTTCTATACAATGAGAAAGGGTCCTTTCAAATATTTCGACTGCATGGTTTTTGTCTTTTTATATTCAGTTTGACATGCCAAAAATCAGGAGACGGTGGTGCCTCACTCTGAATAACAGTGGCCTGGAAAAGTATGTACATCATGCATAGTGTTTCATACTGATTTTATATTATAGAATTAAGTGTGATTAAAAGGTTTCGGTCAGATGTAGAATGTTGGCCGAAGACCAGCAGGGAGACCGAACTTGCCAGGGCTTCTTGTGATCAGGACAGTGAAGCGCTGCTTCACCACATACTTACCCATAGAGGAGCAGAGGCTCATCTTATTGTATGTTGTATAATAGTTTTGTTCATCATGATTTTGTATTTGTAATGATTGTTCTTTGGCTGATGACCTCTGTCTTATGTTATAAATCATGAAATAAAATTCATCATTGGAAGACATGTTTCATCTGTGTGGCTCAAGAGATGTCATGCTGGAAGCACAATCCAGGTGCCTGTGTATCTTGAGAATGATGAGCAAATAGATAGTTAGTACCAGTACCTCAACTCCCAACCATCCCAACCTTCCCTGGAGATAAAATAAAATTCATCATGGATGTTCCTTTCTCTTAGGTAAGCTGTTTGTATGTCACACATATTATAGAATGCACTATGAACTTATGTCTGTATTTTATCATTATTTAGGCCATAATATGTGCCCTTGCACATGTACATGGTCTGACGGAAAAAGAGGTGAGGGCAGGATACTTCTGAGGACCAACTTGTGTTGTGTATGTTACATGTAAGCACATTCATACAGAATCTCAAAAGCTATAATGTAAAATGGTCTGTTGTTTTTCAGCGAGCTGGAGGAATTTGACAAAAAAAACATCCTTTTGGAAATGCGTGAGGGGGTCAGTTCTTTTCTTTTTGAAATGAATCTGTCAGATTTGCAACACAACAAAGAAATTAAGTATTATCTTTCACTCTGCTGGGTCAAGATCTCTAGTCTGTCAGCTCATCACTCTCCGTTACATTTTCATGGCCATTTTGTCCGATAGTGTTATTGGATTTTTCTGTGCTATAGTTTTTTGAATGCTTATATGTAATCATTGTCTGCTATACAAATGATCAGAAATAAAAGTTTACTTCCCTTTTGATGTGTGTGCTTAATAGTATTAGGAGTAAAAGCAACCACAGTTTCCTCAGCAATGTATTTCATGAGCTGATATTTTCTCAGCAAAGCCTTTTTATGCATTCAAATTTCTATCATTGTATGTACATAATGTTTGCAACAATCATTATAAAAATTTTGCAGAATATGTAGTCTACTAAAAGCCTTTCTCCAGTTGCTGCTACATCCATAACTAAATTCATGTATAACAAATATATGTATATGTAACATCTTAGCTGTATGTAGTTGTCACATGGTGAACTCAGCAATTAAAACCCCTTGTTTAGGTCTGTGAGGGTATAAAATGACTCCCCTTTGTCACCTACAGTGAGGCTGACATTTGGTCAACTGTTATACACATGAATTACATTTATTGAACAGGAAGACGTTTTTCACCAAAGCGACACAAAAATGAAGGGGGGGGGAAACATTATGGTCATATGGTTGTAATGAACTTAAGATATGCTGCAAGATACAAGTGAGTGACTAATTATACATTACAGTATAACTGGTATAAATTTAAAAAAGCACATGACCGCTGTAACCTCAACTGATCAACGGTAAACCAGTAATCACAATGGCTCTAGAAGTACTGTGTCAAAAACACAAAAACGTGTGTTTATCTTAACACTTTCCATTAATATTTAGCATCGTGTCAGAGAAATTTAAGTTAAACAGATATTCCACAGCAGTAGCATAACCTACATAGAAAGACATTCCTTCCTTTAAGCAATAATTCCTTAATGGTGAACGTTATTTAAAACTCAAACATTAATTGTCAGGGGGTGTACTGTTCCCATATATACAACATAACAAACAAGAAATGTAAAAATTACTTTTTAAATAGTGCACATTATTGATTAAAATGTAGCAGATGAAAAATCCGCCATATACAATAAACAAAAAAAACACAGTGGACTTCGGATCTATCAGTGGATGTGCCGTGCCTCACCGTGGATCTGGAATGACATTATTTCCGGGCCCCATAGTGGATCTCACAACATTTTCGGGCCCTTGGTGAGCTTCGTGCTTCGAGGATAGGAACCTTTTTTTTCCAAACATAGGGAGACCCATTGTGAGTTTTGGAAATGTTTTGAACAATCTGAGAATGAGGTCTATGTGTGTTTGCATTGAATGATTAATCAGACTGGTATGACAACAGGAAATGACTGTGTTATGTTAAATATAAACCAAAAAAAAACATTTTTCTTTCTTTACTTATATTTCAGTCATTATATATTTACACTAAAATATTGTGATGTATCTGGGACAAACTCATTAATTGTTGTTAAATTGTTGCAAATTAGGTGCTGCAATACTTGTGACCATTTTCATGTGTTGGGTTCTTAAACTGGGGAGATGGGGGAAAGAATGACGTGTCGGGGTGTAGTTTGACAGTCTCATGGGGGTTATTTAGCACATTGACGATGTGTTATTGCCGTATGACAGATGTTTGGAGCAATGCAATATAATAATAATAATTAATAGCTAAACTGGTTAAATACTGATGGTAGCATGTTCTGATGGGTGTATCTGAGCTATCAGAATATGCTACCTGTGGTTTATGGCCAGCAAAGTGTTAGAATTGATATCTAAACAGGTTAAATACCTATATCAATATTCTTCCTATGGTTTAAGAGCTACTGAGTATCATTTGCACATCACACTGCAAATGTAAAGTGAACTATTGGGGGACATTTTCCTAAGTAAGCCAAGATAGTAGGAATTAGGCTACTCCCCCAGTAGGACTGTTTGATAGAGCAGCAAAAACCGACAGATGCCGCTATAAATATATGCTACAGTAGGAAATTCTGACAAGGTAGGAAAATCCAACAGAACACCAGAGCTTCGGTGAGAAAGTGCCTAATACAGTAAGCCTATTTGAAATTAGCTGAATACCCACATTCAGTGATTTACTTTGTGTTTTCTTCTTAAAATAGCCAAGAAGGCTTGATAGGTTTTTAAAATGAGTACCACATCCAGCTTTTATACGCATTGTGTAGCACTTGATTACTCCCCCTACCTTTGGCCGTTGCAAGTGAAGTTCCACACTGTTACACAGTCTTTGTGTTGATTTGCTATAACAGCGTTTACATCCACAGACAGGCCGTTCTCCATTTTTTCAGTCCACAAATACTTGGAGCTATATCCCCGGGTGATCGGACCTAACGACGCCAATGGATTAGTTCTTAAATGTAATATGGGTCATTCTCACGGACTCATCACCGTAACGTTTCAGTTTTCTCTCATTTTTAACATTAGTTTGACGACGGACTCTCACGTTATATTACTGTCGAAAATGTCAGTTTTGTTGTAGTTCTGTTGTAGTTGTAATGGTGTATTATATTTGGTTGTTGCGGTATCACATAGGAACATTGTGTTGATTGCGGTGGGGAGAGTGCGGAAGGAGGGGAGGTCGTTCGGGGGTGCCTAAATAAAAAGTCAACTTTAAGTAAGCTGACTGTAACCCGTTTGTTCCGCGCCTCAGGGAGGACTTGAGTTAATTAATCCACAAAACCCCAAATTATTAGGGTTACATAGTTAATTGATTGCGGAGTGAAACCATTGATAATTTAAAGCAAAAGAATAGAAGAATGTACAGACGCTGCCCTACTTACGAAAGTTCAGACATACGAACGAAGAGGACTGTAAGTCCAAATTGTGTTCACTGGGCTCCGTTTTCTGTCCGCAACATCAATGTTTTTCTGCGCTCCAGTTCCACCTAGTACGACTTCGGGCCGCTACTCCTGCCGCGCAGCAGCGTAGTGTGCGTACTCCCAGCATCCTAGTTCTTTGTACTTGCCTATACCCTTAAAATGATGTTGAATAATGACTTACGAACATTTCAAGTTACGAACGGCCGTTCGGAACAGATCTCGTTCGTGAGTAGAGGAGCGTCTGTATATCTATACTAATTGATTGTCTATTGTGGGTTACTTGCAGTAAAGGTGAAAGATTAAAAAAACATATTTTATCTAGTTTTCTATTAATTGATCTTAAAACGGAAACGGTAGTCCCTATTTTAAAAAAAATGGCGACTATAAATCGGTACTATAAATTACATAATTTTTATATATCTAATAAGGTCATTTCAGTTGCTTTGCACAAAATTCAAACACTGCATTTCACTTTAAGATTTCGTGTTTTTTGAAGGATTCTCATGTTCGTGAGATTGACCAAATACAAGTGTAGTCGGCTACTGCTATGCTTTCATTTTCAAAATAAAATGATTTCTATGGATTTCAGTTTGGTTTACAACGCGTAAATCTCAATACTGCGCACCCTGTCTGTTGCAGGTTATCGCTGTGGTAACCGACTGCCTAACGAATGTGAACATCTTCCAGGACCTGCAGGAGGCAGGCTGCTGCGCAAATACCGTATTTGTGGTCTCCGCCCGACCAGCCTTGCGAGCTTACATTCAAAGAATATCAAGGTATATTTGGGGGGAGCAAGACCAACATCCGGGGATTTTTACCATTCTCATGTACTTAGTATTGGAACTGTTCTTCAGCAATAGAAGATGACAAAAAACGGGTACGCGAGAACACAAGTACGGTCAAGTACGTATATTGAGATTCACCCCATGGTGAAATACTCCATGTTCCACGATTTGCTTGTTGCCAAACTCATCGAGGGCGTAGCCCCCTTTTCTTGATTGATGAATTAATTATACTTCTTACTGCACCTTCTTTTTCAGGTTAAGTGTGGTGGGCATGTCCACACTGATGAGGGGAGGATACACTTAACTCAAATATGCATAACTTTTTAAGTGCATCTATTGGCTTAATTGATTAATGGGAGAATCCCCCCTCCCAGGGAGAAAAAGGAAAATGCCAGTCTGAGCCTGTTCAGTGTTTTATTACAACAGAAGGCAGCAGTTAACAATGAGGAAAGAGAGATTAGTGAGCCCACTCTCAGTCCGTTACAGCGTGTAAACAGGGCCACTCAAGTGCATCAAGAGCACTGCAGAGGAAACACTTAGTGTCAAACGGTTTTTATTGTACAGTCATGCACCACATAACGATGTTCGTGGATTAAAGCAAAAAAAAAATCATGACTGAATTTTTTTTAATCAAATGCGTGATAGCACTTTACAGTATAGCCATTGCTTCCATAGACTATTATTTTATGGCAAACCACACAAAAGCACACACCTACCATTTTCATCTTTTTGCACCATGAACTAAATGGCTTGCCATTATCGCCCATCTCATTAACCAAGTCCATCTCCATTTATTCTTTACCGTTCACTCTTAGAAAAAAGGGTTATTGGGGGTGCTGTATAGAACTATAGGGGGTCTAACCCTAGGAAATAGAACCATTTCCTTCAAAAAGGTGTTATTTCTTTTAATTGAACCCTCTATAATGGTTCTATATAGAACCTTTATATATCAGTCTATATCTCGCTGAAATGTTCATGTAGAATCATGAAAAAACACTGGCTAAATCCGTAATCTGTCTTCTTTTTAAAACGTCCGTTGTCGGAAGTATTAAAGTTTTTAAAATTAGGTTAAATCGGCAAAAAAGTAAACCATGTCACCTTTCTTTGTTTTAC
>JAODKC010000601.1:0-10268 GCA_026777985.1 Mormyrops attenuatus
ACCATTGGCAGACCCTTGAGGGTACAGCCCCAGTGACAAGCAAAGGTACAAATTTGTACCCTTTTTCTGAGAGTGTACCTTGAGCTTGAAAAAACTCTGTTCATCTGAGTCACAGGGAGAGTACAGAAAATGTGTAGAGTTACCCCCAGTTTCAGATAAAGGTCACACAGGTCATTTTGGCAAGAGATCTAATGAGCTCATCTCTGGGTGTGGGAGTTCTGGAAGACTTAGGATTTTAATTACACTTCCACATCTGACTCTCCTGCACAAGTTAGCATTTTCACCAGAAAATGCACAGATCCTTCAGTTTTGTAGCATCAAACAGAGTAAATTCGAATAGAATTCAGATTTTTTCTCTTACATCTCCAGGGTGCTGAAATCTGTCCTCCATAGACTGGATGGCACAGTCCACAAGTGTTGAAAAAGGTTGTTAAATAATGTGTACAAATAACAGTGTCTCTGCACCAGTTGTCCTACTTTGCATTCTTCTATGTGAAACTCTGTATCGTCTTTATTATTTCATTACATTTTCCTAAAATGTTTAGCTTGTGCTATTTCACAGTTTCATTTATTTGTTCATTGCCGGCTAACACGATACAAAGCTTGATGGCTGTCTGCGTAGCTGCTCCCTGCTAGCACAAATTTCATCATGAAACATAGCACATAAAACCGTGCACGTTTCTCCAGTTATTTCTTCCCTTCATACGTTTTCCCTTTTCCTCCTCTCTGCTCTAGAAACATAACCACTATGATGCGTTCTCATGTCATAAATGGGAAGTGTAAACTGCGTAAAATTTCGTCATTTTCAAACTTCGCGCGTTCAAGCTGCAAAATGAGGAAAAGCCACAAGGGGTGCCCCCGCTGGTTTGTGGACCCGAAACAGCCGGTTATGTTGCTTATGCACATGACCTGGGGCCGTGTAATATAGGCCACAGTATTCCTTACCGGATAATTGTGGAATTCACCTTACCCCGGTTTAAATGGACTTAAATAAATCTTCGTTTCTTTAGCTCAGACTACCTTAAATCCGGCTCAGCAAAAAATTTTGCTTCGTGATACAGGCCCTGGGTATGCATCGCACCAATTATAATTGTTGTTGTTCTTTCTCAAAAATTGTGTTATGTCTTAAGTAGTAGTTTAGGATTTTATTGTCCAAAAGCAGTAGTGTTAATGATTCAACGCTAAACTACTTCTTATTAAATGGTTAAAACATTGCGTAAAATGGAACGTCGGGAAATTATCCCAATGTAACGTGATAGAAAATGACAAAATTATTTTGCTTTAGTAGCTGCCATATAACAAATCCTTTTTTTTCTTTTTGACAGTGCTATGTTTTCATCCGTGTGGTACATTTTGAAAGCATGCGTAGACAAATGACTTACAAATATAGAAATTTCGATTTTCAATTAAAAGGAGAATTAACTTCATGTGCGTTTCTAATACCGCCCCTTCTTTAGGTTCACTGCTGATAATTTCTAAGATGTGGTCCAGTAATAAGAAACTCTGTGGTGAGGCATTAACTGACATTTATTCGGTTCATGAGACAGGTCTTCTAACCATTGATTCAAAGCACTGGTCCTCAAGCGATAAAACCTAAACCAAGAACTATACAATGCAATCTAAATTGTGTTGACAGGTCCTGTTGACATTTGAATGTCTTCGTTATAATTATGTATGCTGTACTGTATGTGATTTATTTTACTTGATGTCACGACGTGTCGTTTATCTTAAATGTAAAATATAAGTAAAATACAATGTGTGAGTAAAAAAAAAAAAAAACACGTAGCCGTGGAATCCACGTTTTCTCAGTTTAAAGTGAAGATTCTTAATGCGCTGTCCCCAGGCTTTTTTCCCCCTCATTTTTACGTAACCAAAAAACTACGGAAGCCGAGAACGGCCGTTATCTCGAGAACAGGAGTTAAATATTTCGTTATCACGAAAAACAAAAAGTCCTTTCCACTTATTACTTTTAAATTATATTATATTAAATTTTATGATTATTGCATTACATTATTATACATGAATATTCATTTTTATATCATACATGAGGCCTATACTATATTATTATATTACTTATAAATTAACTGCATGGTTATCACGATCAAACGACCTTTTTATCTCGAGATAACAAAATAATTAACTCGTGATCTCGAGATAACGACATTAAAAAAATATTGCAAGAATGGTCGTTCCCGACTTCAACAACATAAATAAATAAATAGCGACACATGAAATGTGTTATTTTTGTTTTAATTGCTTAATAATGATTTGAACGTATTTGAAAGTATACGTTTTATAATTATTTCCCATGGCTTGGTGAAGCTTTTTTGCTTCTACTGGAATAATCTACTTGATCCTCCATATCTGTATTCTCAAAATCAAATATTTTTTTAGGAATTTAGGCGACGATACTGTTGGCCTACATTAATTCCTTAATCGCTTAAATATATGATTCTTATATATTCAAGGTTAATGGGCACTGATATAGACCTAATGTATTAAAAAAAATAATTGACAAATTCCATCAGTTAAATTATCTTCCACTTAGAATTTCATTATTCTCATTTAATTTGAACAACGACAACACCAACAAATCCAAATTAGAACAAAGAAGGCGTATAATAGTGCATCTTAAAATTCTGCAGTGTATGGTTCACTGCTGTGTATATTTTTGTATTTCAATCAATACGCAATATTTGATTATACTCACAGTATATGGTTATTTACACGTGGTTTTGGTTTGAGGGCCATTTTCAGCAGAATTTACTCATTAACTGATAAATTAATACAGAATTATTAAACTGGAAGACGGACGCAGTCGTAATAAATAGCACCTTTAGAGCGCCACAATCCAGTATTTTTAATTAATTTTAAATGGGAATTGTCAAGACACGGATTCCTTATTGATCTCGTTTTAAAATCACTCTTAAAACAAAAATCATTGCCATTTGGGGTACTCGGTGAAGTCTTACACTTTCCAATTTGTTCTCATCGTTCCGAATCGCATATTCTTTGCGTTTTGATTCAATTGACGTGATGAATGCCAGACTGCGTGTGATTTGTTGTAAGAACAAAACATGTCAAATTAAGTTAGATCCAGTATAAAGTATCATTAGGCTGGAGAAATAAGTCAAACGGCGTTATGATATTCGTGTACGTGCACTGGGTGCTAAAGACATCTTCGGCATTAAAACAAATGTACATGATCCACCCGTTGTGTGATTATTTTCCGTGTATTTCTTTCTCGGGAATGCATTAAAGAAGATTTTGTTTAGTCTAATATTTGACTCGAAAATAAATTTACCTGCTGTAAAAAATGGCCGTCTTCAATTCATACTGTACTCCTCCGACCTTCCTGTAAATTTGCCCTTGGTTTTTGCATCTTGGTTTTAACATGCATTTTTATATTTCATTACATATGAATTACAATAATCTGATATTTCATACAAGATAAATGAACACACAGACATGTGCTTATTGAATAATAATAATATAACGTTGCCGTTCTAAAAAGTGTAGATGTACAACTCGGGGTAAGTTTTGTGCGACTAATAAAGTAAATAAAGCCATTTCGAAATAACTTGAACTGCAAAGGCTTTCTGTAAAGAATGCCATGAAAGGAAATCATTAGGTGGGTTAAAACAGTGCATTTGTACCCTTTTGACATCAAAACACCCAATCAACATGTTGTCCGACTTCATTATTTTAGTCAGTAATTAATTTCTAATGCACTCTGTATAAACGACAAAGTTAGGTATTAACTTTAAATGCAACATTAGCAGACTAGATGCAACATTAAGGAGCAAATCACATTAAACAGCTTAGGTTTAAGTTTCAGTTTTGTGCAGTTTTGCTTATTATTAAGCTTCAATACGTAATGACAAGTTTCGGTCATATCGCTATTCTAAAGCTTTATGTGATTTTCTTCTGATAAACTTCCAGGAAACTTAGAATCCACTGAGTGGGTCACTATACTTGCAACAGCTGCAGTAACACTGTGTGCAGGAGAGATGTTATCTCCCTTTTTCAGTAAAGCCACCGGTCGAAATTGTTCAGCTAATATAGATGGCCGGCTGATGGAGTTAATAATTATCTGGAAAGGCTTTTATAGCTTTCTCATTATACCCGATAGGGCTCAGTTAACTCAACCTTGTCAGAACTGATCACTGCAGTTAAGAGAGACCGATTTTGCCTTCAAATAACCCCCAGAAATTCACCAATCTCATTCCCGCCATATATACACACAAAAGCGCTAATATCCATGATGATCATTCACAGACTTTGGAATTCTCATTAGAATAACTTTTCCTGAGTTAGCCTATAATAACGATACGTATATGCTCAAGGCTTTCCTTCGTAAGCCTGTTATTTTGTAAAGTTGACGTAGTAAGAAGACCAGTAAGGGCGTAACTTTAGACATTAAATAGTCCCTAATTCGTCGTTGCTCAGCGAATAAAATCCATCAACGTTTTAAACCCATTGAAATTTGAACTTTGAAGTTAATACAAAATCTAGAAGTTTAATTTTACACAGAACGTTTTCCATTTTACCGAGTTAACGTTTATCTTTTAAGGAGCTCTTATTACAATAAATTATTAAATAACGTGATATTTGCTGACATTTTATGCCATGTTTTTGTTCAGATTTACACAAAAGGCAATATACTGATATAACTGATCATACACCAACTAGGACATTAATCGAGGTTGTGCCTTTATAAACGTTGCTGTTATCTTCGGAATTTTTTTACCAATAGTACAGTACAATGTTTTACCTGTACTTGTGATTATTATTATTATTATTATTATTATTATTATTATTGCCGTTGCTGTTGTGAACGGAATTTCGGAACAAGACGCGCGAAGCTTAAGCGAACGTTTGTGCATTAAGACCCCAATTCGCCTGCCGGAGTATGGAGAGTGTGATAGAAACCCTGGGATGGATTTATTAAGAAAATAGTGGCTGGGGAATCAGCTACAATATTTATTTCCGGAATTTACGATTTGCTTGCAGACAAATATGGTATTTATATATAGCATAATTTCTCAATAATTGTTAGAATTGATGTGGCGATCCCTAAGGGCAGCCTATAAGGAACATTATGCTTGAAGCGCTAAGCCATCACAGCGCGTTACTCTCTCTCTCTCTCTCTCTCTCTCTCTCACACACACACACACACACACACACACACACACACACACACACACACACACACACACACACAAAGGCTCATTTTTAGATTCACTGGTTCATCAATGGCTGGTCGCGTCACATCTCTAATGCTGTAGTTTCAATTTCCAGCCTCTCCTATGTGCGTTTTTTCCTCGCTTTTCCTCCCGCTGTCCAAAACATTGTAGCCAGGTGAACTGGCGTCTCTAAACAGCCAAAAGTCTGTGATTGTGAGTGTTTGCCCTGTATTTACCAGGAACAGACTCCAGATTTACCGTGATCCTTTTCTAGGTATTATAGGCTGGCTTTCGTGTTAGAAACGGACAGCTTAAATTAAATTAACGTTTATCTCTTTAAAGGCCAAGAAATATAAAAGGTTTTATAGTATAATAAAGAATTATAGTAGGCCAAAATGGCTGATGGGATCTAAATTGCAGGACATAGATTGTAATCTTTTTGGGAACCTATTTTGATAGACATTTAATGCAGGTGTGCCTCTATAAATGGCACGAAGATTCATTTCTCATTTAAGTTTGTCATCTTTAGATGAATGATTTAATACATACTTATGAGCATTTTTATGTTGTGTTTATACCCATGGATAAGAAATGACAAATATAATTAAGCAATAATAATGTAAGCGTGACGGCTGTGCAAGCCGGAACCTATTCTGGTTATCTTGTACAAATGTTTTTCTTTATTTGTTCAAAATTCCATAACAAAATTCCAAAACCATAGCAACATAAAAATGCGAAGAAATAATTTTAATCTAATAAAACTAATACACCTTTATTCCCTTATTCTGTTGTTGACCCCTACAGTGACTCCGATCCTCGTTAAGTGATCCGTTCTCCAGCTACTCATTCCAACAGGCAGACAGGTGCGGCTGTCCAATCAGCGCTGTCGCATCAAGCAGCCATCCGCCTCTCACGAGTCGTCGCTCCTGTCAATCGGCAGTAAACCCCGAAAGTATTTCACTTAAACGTATAGCGAGCGACATGTGCGACCCCATGGTATAATTTATCATCCTTTCACTTTTAACGCTTTAAATTTACGTGAGCACTGACTGTTACTCTTGTGCTTTAGGTTAAAAACTGCAGTAATTATAACCTTTTTTGTAAATTAATGTATTTACTTATCAAGGCTAAAGAAGTTGCGGGTGCTTCACTCTACTTTTTCTGAACTTCGGCTGGACTGTCGTACAATGTTTCCTCCGGCCGCTAAACGCTGTTTCACAATTGAATCCTTGGTGGCCAAAGAAGGTCCTTTGAGCACGGAAGATCCGGTCCGGCCGACGGCACTGAGTTATTCAAGCCCCGCTGATGTCTTTATGAACGGGTATCAGAGTCCAGCGAGCAGATCTTTGTACCCAAACCCGGACTTAGTCTTCCCTGAGACGGTGAACCATCCATCTTTGTCGGTGCATCCACATCAGCTTGGTGGTTCGCACCTACCGCACCCGCACTCGTTTTTTGGAACGCAACATCGCGAGCCTCTTAATTTTTATCCGTGGGTTTTAAGGAACAGATTTTTTGGACACAGGTTTCAAGGTAAACTTTATTTTCAACGATTTATTTAGAACTACTCAGATAAAATGTAGGCTATTAGTTATACATTTCATTTCTGACAATTTTTTACAACGTTTACCTGTGTGCACAATAATGATAGGCATAACAAATACTTTTTGAATTCTTTTTGATTCAATAAAAAACGGAATAGTATTAGTTAGTAATTGTTACTAGTTATTAATTATTAAATATGTTTTTATTTTTTTATTTGTTGCGCGGACGGCATTGTTATTTAATGTAAACGTAGACTATCTATCTATCTGTCTGTCTGTCTGTCTGTCTGTCTATCTAATTTATGTATATATATATGTGTATATATAGCATTGTTTTATTATGGTTTTGATATTATTTGTTAGAAGTATGTAGGTATATTTACAGGTACAGTTATCTTTGCGACTCGTTTTGTGAGTATGGTTTTTCATACATTTGTTGTTATTTCAAGTTATTAAATACTTTTTTTCGTTGAACTTTAGGTATAATGCTCGTTATTCATTATTATTACTATTATTATTATTATTAATAATAGTGTTGTTTAGTAGTGATTTTGTAATTTTGTTATTCCTTATTGCCAGATTAAGCATCTGTCGTGTGTGTATACGTATATAAATATATATGTAGGTAAATTATGCTCAAATGATTAAATCCCTTGTTTTAAGAAAGAATAGACCTAACATATCCTATATACCTTAGCAATTCATCATTCAGAATTTAGTCAGTATAACATAAGTGATACATACCCGGACATTTTAAAAAGTAGGGCAATTTGTCGACTCTGAATTGAAAGTTGTTTACCTTATGCTTGCAGTAGTATTGCTTGATGGCCAAAGAAACGGCGGGACAGTTTCCGTTAGTTTCAGATTAGTGTCAGACCAGCGTATTCTGTAGGCTAAATTAATTAAGTAGTATTTCTTTAAACCTTTTGCCGACGTTAAGGACAAATGCCGTCTGCTCGCGTGTAAAGATATTTAGTAGTACTTATAACTAATACGTTGAAATGTATAACTAACTAACAATAGCAACGACAAAGAAGATCAATAATAATAATAATAACAATAATAATAATAATTATTATTATTATTATTATTTCGGGTGGCACAGTGGCCGAGTGAGTTACATTGTGTTTGCGGAGTGCAAAATCTGTCCTCCCACAGTCCAATGACATGCAGCTAGGCTATTAGGTATCTCTATAATTTCTGGTGTGTATGTATGTGCCTCGCGACATATTGTCATCCTATATGTAGAGTATAACCCAGCGCTTTGCGTCCGATGCTGTCTGGGGTAGGCTGACCAACCAAACAAGAATAAGTGGGTATATTTACTCCTTTCCATTTTTTGCATGAAAACAGTTTAATTAATGTTTGTCATTGTTAAGTGAATTAATTTTGCAAATTAAGAGAAAATACGGAAACACATTCGCAGCTTTACGTATTGGCTGCGAAAGAGAAATATGTCAACATGTATTTGGCGTCTTTCCGAAAATACATTTTAAAATAAAAATAAAAGCCGCAGCTACTTAGCGGTAAACGTTAAGCTGATATGACGTTTTTTCTTTTACAGGTTGGTTCAATTATAGCAAGTAATACAAGGGATTAAGTATTATATTTTGTTACATTTTGCATGTTATAAGAATTACCGGTCTGTGATTTCTCTGTATTTTTAGTAAATATTATGCTACACTGTACCCTTAACTTAATGTAGTTTTACCTTTTAAGGTACAGAAATGGACTGTGGAACATTTATGTGCCATTCATAGTTCATTAATGCTGTTTGTACTTTCCTAGTACACATATGTTAAAATGACATTGATTCCATATCAGACAAAAAGTTTGAAACAACGTTTCACTTTATATCAACACTGAATCAAGGTCTTGCCACCGTCAATTTTTCAGTATTGAAAATCTGACCAAAAATGAATTCAGTTTCAGTTTAACACTATGACCATAATTGACCATAATTCAACGCGTTAATATAATTATAATTCAAGGTTGAAACAATAACATTGTGCTATCTGGGTTTGGATGTTCCTCAGAGTCCATTTCTGCACCTTATAAAAGGCGCAATTACAAGGGTACAGCCCCAGTGACAAGCAAAAGTAGAAATTTTGACCCTTTTGTCTGAGAGTGCACCTATCCATTATATCTAGCGCATTATTCTATAAATAAACCCTACTACTGAAGGTTTATTTCAAGTATCCATCAGACTTCTGCGATAGAACAACTTTACACACGTTAAGCAAATGCATCCTATCTGTAGATATGTCTGTAATGTTATATTTTATTATTCGTACTGATAACTTTTACGATCTCCTTGGATTGCGATTTTTACGACAGGTTGGATCGAAAGCTTCACAACACTAACTAGTTCATTATCTCGTACTTAAAATCATTCGCGAATTAGCGAGTGTTTCTAACAATTCATAGCTAAAGTAGTTCGTAATCTCGTTAGTAAACGAGTCATCCAACTCACTCGTTATTTTCTACGTCGTTCTTTATGTGAACTTTTTCTTGCTCTTATATCACAGAGACTCAGAGGTTGTTCGAAATAGATCACAAACGCACACTAATTGGTCAATGCTGTAATAAAAAATATAATATAGCCTAGATATTAGGGGCCTCTTTAACACTTAGTTTTAACTCCTGTATACTACTTGAGTAGGCTACATAACGAGGTCATGCACCGTTCAGGAGTGAATTACGAATGCCCCAGAAATTCAAATATACTGTTTTGTGGGCAGACATGAAGCCATCAAACCATCTGAGATCAAAGAGCAAATCAAAGAATTCCGCACAACTACATACAATTTCCAGCAGGAGGGGATGCTTGCATAACAATAAAATTGGATTTCATTGCATTTTATGGATGAAACGCTGAACCCTGGTCATACTCCCAGCCTCTTTAATTCCATCTCCACCTGTCGAAAAGGGTTCTTGGCATAGGCCTGAATGTCCAGGTGATATGCAACCATCAAGGACATTTTACAGACATTGTCGGCAAGTGGCCTGGGATTACACATGATGCTTATATCTGCTCCAGCTTTGGAGTGTGTCAGATGGCAAAGGATGCTGTGTTTGTTTGTGGCTGGTTACTGGGAGACAGCTGGTATCCTCTTAGTGAATAGCTGCATGCACTGATTTCCCAAACGGTGGCTGAGGATAGGTATAACACCACACACCAAAGAACACACACTATTGCTCTCTGAACATTTGGAAGATTGGATTTTGGTGCCTGTGGAAGTAGTTAGGGGAGGGGTGTAACCCTTTCCTAGAATGCTGCTGTGCTCATTTTTTTGTGTGCTACGCTGCACAAAAATGCAATAACAAACAAATAAAAGAATGTTCCTTTTTTACAAAGAAGCCACATCAAATTTTGAGCCCATTCACAATATATTTGAGTAACAGGTTAATTTCCCCTGTATTGGTAATGTTTTATTTATTTTAGGGCTGTCAAAATTGATGGGTTAACGCGGATTAATCCATCATCATGATTAATCTGATTAAAATTTTTAACGCAATTAACCCATCTGCAGCACAG
>JAODKC010000602.1:0-10266 GCA_026777985.1 Mormyrops attenuatus
TTTCTTGTGAATCTAGTTTAAGAACCATTTTAAAAAAGCATTTACCTTCCCGGACCATCAGGGGCAGAAATGCTTTTTCATATGTCTCACCAAGCTTCACTTCACACCAGTAATACCCAGAATCCCCCTC
The DNA here is from genome assembly GCA_026777985.1 of Mormyrops attenuatus. NCBI lineage: Eukaryota > Metazoa > Chordata > Actinopteri > Osteoglossiformes > Mormyridae > Mormyrops > Mormyrops attenuatus. The sequence continues at coordinate 131 of JAODKC010000602.1, forward strand.
TTGCAGGTCTCTCATGGTCACGTAAAACACCATTTGGTCACGGTTTTCAGAGATTGACACTTTCCCTCCATCCTGTGTCCTGCCTGATCGTGCTGATCTGGTGCAGGAATCCCATTCATCTCCTTTACACCAGGATTTCACTTCAGATTTATAAAATTCATGATAGTAACATGGGATGGTGACAGATCCTCCTCTCTCTGCAGAGACCCAGCTCACGGTTCTCACACTCTGAACTTCTATGGGGACAATTCATGCAAGATGGATCAGCAAAAATACAGTGGTACCTTGGAACACAAACTTAATTTGTTCCAGAAGACTGGTTGAGTTGTGATCCAAGTCGAATTTCCCCATAAGAAATAATGTAAATGAATTTAATTTGTTCCAGGACCCCCCTCCCCGAAGCTCTGATGCTATGGATCTGTCCCAGTAGTTGGAAGGTTGCTGGTTTGAATCCCGTGAACGCCATGAGTGATGCCCTTGAGTAAGGCCCTTAACCTGCAATTGCTTAATCCATGGTATGACGTTAAACTACATCCAGCCCAGTAAGGAGGTCCTCCAACTTACAGGGAAATTTGGGGGGTGGTGGCAGGATTGGCACTCCAGCCACAAGAAGGAACTCATACTGTTCTATTCGGACTAGTGTGGTGCTGAGGTATCACCCACTGCATGGCTGCACTCAGGCTGTCATCGCTGAGGTGGTTTGTTGTGTGTCGGGTGCAGCAGCGCACTGTAATCAGCTTGTGCTCCTTAGCTCGCCTACCTCAGACCCCCCCAAATGATTAATTGTTTAAACTTATCTACCTACCTACTTAATGATAAAAGGCATTGACACTCAATAAAAAACTAATGCACGCATGAAAAAGCACACATGCAATAAATGACAATCCCACACTCTGAAGCGAGAGCAGACACACCTGCACCACCTTCAAGTCACTATAATTACCTTTTAAGTTTTACAGTCACTCTCACTACTTTCCTCTTACTGTAGGTTTCCTGCAATCACTGCTCACTTTCTTAGGGGCATGATTACTGTATCACTAAATATACTGTAGAAAAAACACAAAAAAAATCACACGGAACACAGATTTTGCACATGAATCTCGGTCGAGAGGTACCGCGATACTGACAGCGATTCACAGGCATAAGCATCCCAGTAGGTCCATTTGCCTTTGTGTCAGCCCAATCAGAGACCCGTCTGGATCTGTACAAGTTTTAGCAGGTCTGTTTTGTTTTGTCGTTTTCCGAGTTTTTGGTCGAGTTGCGGCTAGATTTTTCTTGACCAAACGCATTTCGACCCATACAAGCTTTAGAAGAAATGGTCGGGTTCTAAGATTTAGGTCGAGGTACAAATCGACAAAACTTCAACAGACCCATTTGACATGCGAGTTCGTCCAGTTGAGAGGCATTTAACTTCCTAGATTCTGTTGTATAAAATAAGAGCCTGAAAGGTTACATGGTGATTATGGCACCAGCAGTGAGTGAGCGAATGAATGGACGGAAGGACACATATCCACACAGGCATATACACTGTATAGGCATTGAAGACCCCAATGCCTATGGGACAACAAAGTCCTAATGCATTATTAAAATGCACATAAATGACCATTTTTATTCCATACCACAAAGGGCCATCAGAGCTAGTATTAACAGGAAGTGGGTGTTTAGACATGAAAGAGAGATGTTTACACTATTTATGACCAGTTTCATTCCACATAACAAATTATTCATTCTGTAACTGTCAATTTAAGCAGTTAGGACACTGGAAAAACAATTACTCTTTCATAAACGTTTGGACAGTCCTGCTTTCAGTAATACTGAATATAGAGAAGAAATTACAGTACAGGCAAAAGATGATGTTTTCAGACCTGGGTGTTTAATGGAGAACGTTCAGATCCGATATTGAGAATCAATATTTGAACTTACTTTGTCTTACGCAAACAGAGATGCTGGGAAAGAGTGAAAGACATATAGAGGAAATAATGAACCACCTCAGCCATCAACATTTTCATTAAAGTGCTATCAATGAATGAGCTATTAATAAGAAAAAGATCAAACTTACCTGTAGAAACCAACAGCTCCAGTTTCCCAGAGGAATCCTCAGATCTTCTGCATCCATCATCCACACAACACCAATAAGAGCCAGAATCTGTGTGCTGCAGAATCATCATGGTCACAATGAAGACTAAGTTCTGGGGATCATCAGTGATGAACACACTGTTCATGCCCAGTGGGGAGTCGCTGCGTGTCACTGGGCTGCAGGATGACGTGTCTTTCCCTTTACACCAGGATTTCACAAGGTATGTATTCTCCTGACCATAGAAACACAGGATGCTGATGGATCCCCCTGCTAGTGTTGTTAATTTCTCAAATGTTTTCACTTTGGAACTTCTTACAGGGTTGATAACTAGAATAAATCAAAGATGGTCAGTCATAAAATGTAACATAATCTGGACTCAAAGTCACACCACTTCCCAGCTGACTTCTTGCCATCATTAGGTCCCTGGAGAATAAAATGGAGGAGATCTGACTCTCTACACAGTGAAAGGCTGTACCCTGGTCTGCACTACATTATCTGGATCCACCAGATAATCGCGGATATCAACAGAGAGCGAGACTGCCCCACTGCCTTGTGGGCTGTCTGGGATGACGAAAGGCTAAGGGTAAAACCCTGAGAGAAAAATGAGGTGGGGACAGTGCATGCAGGCGGACATCAACAGACCGAGGAACCGGCAGCTGTCTGCATCTAGGGACGGCTACCAGTCATCTTGGGCCAACCTCCTACCACCGGAAATGGGCCCCTCACAGCAAAGAGGTGCTACTGGGGAACACACACCCCCCATGGCTCTCTAAAAAATCTCATTGTGCAGGTCTCCACTTTTTACCTTGGTGATAAACATCTAGAGCCAACCTCAGATTGTCTGGCTCTGATGGCGATGATGGGAATGAGCTGGAAGCCCCCAGTCAGACCCCTGCATGTCAGTGGTACAGGGTTTTGGTCACTAGCAGCTGGGCTTGAGTGGCAGCTGGTCTCAGCAGACCCCGGTGTGACTGAGCAGCCCTATTCAGGGACCACACCACTCACCCCTGAGGGGGGAGAGGCCTAGAAATGGTGGCCAAGAAAATGCCCACTCAACCCTTGCCTTGCAGTGGAAATAAAAAATGCAATAAACCATACAGTGGCAAACTGGAATGTGCAAGCCCTTATGGACCCCTGCTTAATATGTTTGCGAACAGCTGTGGAAATCGCTGCTACAAGATTTACTAGACATCAGTTTTCAGCTAAAACTTTCCATTACAGATGACTTTCAGTGGGGATGTCAGTCCGGCCTACTAGTGAGACTCAGGAAACAATCACACAAGCCATTTCTACTGAGTTTGTTTCTTACCAACACAAGATCCATGGCACAGAAAATGGACAAACTGGAACTATTAAACGCTGGAAATCACTATGTTCACGACTGCTGTCTTATGATAATAACTGACACCTGGCTTCACCCGCTGATACCAGACGCAGCAGTGCAGCTGGCGGGCAGCACGATCCACGGGGACAGAAACAAAGACTCTGGTGATATCAGAGGAGGGGGGTCTGATCTATGTGCACAGTGACTGTTTAAAAAACAGTATAATCATAGACAGTCACTGTTCTCCTGACCTAGAGTTTATTTCAATTAAGTGCCATGCAGTCTTTCTTCCAAGGACCTAGCAGTAGTGATTATCACTGCTGTCTATATCCCACCCAATGCTAACATTAGCTTAGCTCTCGATCTCCTGCTAAACGTCACAAACACCAGTAGGCTCACCCGACGGCTTTAACATCATAGCAGGGGATTTTAATCAGGCAAACCTGAAGTCAGTACTTCTTAGATTTTTTTCAACATGTGAAAAAAAGTCTGACAGCCTCAATGACTTCTGCCAAGCAGCATTTACTACTCCGGTCATGAATTGCTTTGAGAGGCGGATTCTACACCATTTCAAAGCCGGTCCCCCTCCCACCTTCGACACATACACCAGTTTGCTTACAGAGCAAACCGGTCCTTGATCGTCCCGGACATCCTAATCAATAACCACTGACAGTCTGACAGTAAAACACGGTCCACACTTCTCCTCCACTCACTCACTCAGCACTGATTCTCCACATGGCTGCCTGCTGAGTTCACTGCTGCCTGCCCTCTAAACCCATGACTGCAGTCCAGTCCCCCCAACAACAACATCATGAAACAGTGTGGGACAGGAGCTGCACTGAAGCAGAGAGGAGGGGGCTTCAGCATGTCAAAAGCTGCTGGTCACCTTTTACCGCTCCTCCATAGAGAGCGTGCTGACATACTGTATCACAGTGTGGGACAGGAGCTGCACTGAAGCAGAGAGGTGGGGTCTTCAGCATGTCATCAACGCAGCTCAGAAGATTGTTGGCTGCTCTTTGCCCTCCCCACATGACTCGTACACTTCCTACTGCCTCAGCAGAGCTAAAAACATTGTGAAGGAGCCAAACATCCTGGTTTTCACCTGTTTGACCTGCTGCCATCTGAGAGGCGATACTGGCCCATCAAATCAAGGACAAACAGACTCGGGAACAACTTCTTTCACAGAGATAACAATGTTGAGCATCAACATGCACTGACCACATCTCTCTCTCTCTCTCTCTCTCTCTCTCTCTCCCTGCCTCCCACTTCTTCCTGGTTGCGCAATAATTCTCTTATGCAATAATTACTGTCAAGCGCAATACTCACTCTTTGTTCTATATGCAATTTTCTATTTTAATAATTCTCTCTGCAATATTTATATTATGTAAACTTATTTATATATACTTTTATTCAGTAGTATATATGTGTAGCACTTTCTATAGTCATCGTGTAAATGACTGAATGTTTGTTCATTGTATCTGAAGGGGTAGCTGCTCTGCAGTTTTGTTATACGTGGTGTAATGATGATAAAAGGCTTCTAACCCTAATTCTAATTCTACAGTAACACCAACAGACCTCATCACAGAACAGCCTTGGTTACTGCGGAGCTGAGGCAATACAGCATTGATATCACTGCCCTGAGTGAGACTAGGCTCAGAAGAAAGGAACAAATACCAAAACATCATGGATCCACCCTTGCTCCAAACACTGCTACTTGATTGATTATATTGTAGTGAGACGCATTGACATCCGAGACGTCCTCATAACCCATGCTGCGAGAGGTGCAGAATACTGCACAGATCATTGCATGATTATCGAATACTTCACACCCTTATAGTCACGATGGCCCACTGCAGAAGTATTCAGGTCACAATCACCCAACGTAAGCTAAGGTGGTTTGGCTATGAAACAGGGATGGCCCAAAGCCAACTGCCGCACAGAGTAGGGTTGTCACAATACGACAATTTAAAACTCAATTCTGATGCTCCGGAAAATACTCGATACCACTATCGATGCTATTATATAATACAATTAATGTGGCAATCGGCCAACTTGGTAATAGGTAAACGGCTAACATTGACGTGTGTGCCAGCCAGGTTAACATTGCTGTTGAAATGGGATTGACCTCTCAAAATGCCTAATAAAGATTGGGCTGTTGGTCATTAAGATGCTTCGCCAAATTTGTCGTGCTATTCGACTTTGTCACCACTACTTTGTAGCATTGTTTGCCTGTAGGCTTATCGACATCCCTTTCCCTGGTCGTTTGCCTCATATGCAAAATACTTCCAAATGGCACTTTGCTCTTTTCATTCTCGACTGAAACTGGTTGCGAAGTCCCTTCGTTAGCAGTGCTTGCCATCTTCGGCCAGCTCAGTGTTGTGAACGTCAGCTAGCATTCACGCGTTCAGCTGCTAGTGAGGGGAGGGGCTGTGTGACTTCCTGTCTGCAGCGGTGCTGCGGGAAGCTGTGTGTCAGCTGGAGAAGGCAAAAATGACACTGTTGGTATTGATACTGTTGCAAATGAGTATCTAATCCGATAGTAATTTTTAGTATGGATTAGTATCTGAGTATCAATTTCTTCGACAACCCTACTGCAGACTTTACGGACAATTAGATCATGGCCAATGGTCAGCAGGCAGAGAAAAACAGGACAGGTACACAACAAAAGCAAGGCAGGAGGGACACACCCAGGAATCCCACCACCACTGATGTCACCTATACATGCGCCACATGTCATAAAATCTGTGGTTCTAGAATCGGACTCTTTAGGCGTCAGAGCCCTCCATTATAGGAAAAACATGGACCTCATCACCAGGATATGATGGACAACAAACAACATGTGCAAATATCCAGACCAATCAGAGGGATCCAAAATAATAATTTGGGCAAAATAATCTGAAAGGAGAATGTCCGCACTGGTAAACGTGACCCACTGGAGTCAGACTGCAGTCTGTAATCATAGTGCATTTATTTATTCATACACTAAACCAGAATGTCAGTTGACAAATATGGTACTTTCACATTCTGAGTTATGATCAATAGCAGAGTTATATCTACGATTACAGTCTTCCTTTATATCATTCAAGAGAAAGTGAACAAAGTGCCAAACTTTACCTGGTAATGCTATAAAAGCCATATGGATCCTAAACAAGTGATTTCATAATTGTTTTATTTTTTAATGCAGTAAATTTAGTTAGACCAGAACCTCACTGGCAAAATATGGTACATTTACACTCTGATATCAGCTTTGAGTAGTTTACTCAGTTCTGCTCAGTATCTGAGAGCTTCACTTTCTCACAATGAAATTTTGTTGTTACTTTCTGAGGAAAAGGTACAACAGAGGATAGTAATATATTTAACTCCAATAGCTAATTTTCACATCAAAAGGAAGTACTAGACTAAAGATAAAGCATTTCTTTTCATTCTTGTACGATCAGTTAAACATAAAGAGAACAAAATGCCAAGCTTTACCTGGTAATGCTATAAAAATGAGGAAGAGGAGGAAGAGGAGAGGAGCCATGTCTGGGGCGTCGATTGTGGCCTTTAGCTGTATCTGTTTCTATCCATCTGTAATAAACTGACTGTCTGTCCTCATTCTGAATGTGTCAGTGCATTAAAGAGGGGGCCTGGCAGGGAGGGAAGGGAAGAGATCACACACACACACACACACCCCACACACACACACACAGTATCAACCACAAACAGCCCAAATCAGCTGCGGTTATTTCCAGTTTCTCAACAGTTTCTGCATCTTTCATAAGAGTCGTCAACATGGCTCCGTAGAGAAGTGGCAGACATTTCCTGTTATCTCTACTCCTGTATACAAGACACTATTCTTAAATGGTAGTTAATAACTTTTATGTAAGACTGAAAGAGTCTATATGTCACCCCTGATTGTTTTAACAATCTCCTGCCGTCAGGGCACCTCCAGGAGATAATAGACAGCATGTAAATCAACATAAGACCACAGGTGAGCTTTGCCCCAGCAAGGGGTTGCGTGCGTCCAGAGGGGTGATAAAAAACTGTCATATTTCCTTAGCCTTTTGTATTGGTTTGTAAACTTCATTATTTTTTTTGTATTTTTTTTATTATCTTTTGCAGGTTTATTATCTTTTGAGGATGGAAGTGGATGGATGCACACATGTTGCTGAAGACATGCCAAGCATTTCATGTATTGCATTTCATTTATTGCATTTCATGTATTGCATTTCATTTATTGCATTTCATTTGATTGCATTTATGGTTGTGTATTTTCTGCTTCCTTTCGTTTATTATACTGTATAAATGGATGCTATGTCAGAGAGGCTGAATGACTTGGGGAAAAAGTGGGTTGTATTGAGAATGGATTGTTGATAGTCCTTACCTCCGCTGTAGCGTCCTGGTCATTATGGAAGCGCGCCCCTGTTCCTGGATGGCTGCGGGGAGGTGGGGGTGTACACAAGGGTGGAAGTTGTATCCTAATGGAATTAATGAGGGTAAACTATTACCAATGGCAAATGTGACTGGCGGGTGTTTACTTTGAATGTTTGATACGTGCAAAAGGCGGGGCATTATTTAATTCCTTAGTCCCATCTTCTTTTGACCATTTTGGGGGATATTACCCCTATGTAGTATTTGGGAATGGTAGTTTCCAATTAAAAGGGTGAGGACAATGGGTTATATGAAGTGGTAGTAGGCTTCAGAGAGGTTGATCCATTTCTTTCGTCCTTCTATCTGTGCACTATATTGGGTTATAGGTCCTCAGATGTGTGAGGACTAGGGACCACAGTTTGTTAGTGTGATGGTCAGATATGTTTCCATTTGTCTGTTGATATTTCTTTATATTAGGAGAGTTTTCTCTTCTTTCTTTCCTTTATTCTTGTGCATTTTACTGGAGGCACCAAAACCCAAGATGGTGTGTGAATAAACTGCAAACCACTAAATTTTTGTCATGTGCTGCTGTTTTTCTGCCTGACCCTGAGGCTCCTTGACCCTTTGAACACCTCAGAGAGCAAACCAGAGGAGACAGTGGCAAGGAAAAACTCTCTAGTAGGAAGAAACCTTGGGAGGAACCAGACTCAAAGGCGGAGCCCAAAATAACAAAGTTGAAAATGAGAAAGTCCTGATATATAAAGCAGAATTGTGAAGAATGCCGGTATAAATGTGGAAGGCCCAGTATTCAGCTGTGTGGCCTCCTGTCTGCATTTTACTTCTGCTAAAATGTACAGAGAGCAGTATCTGTAAGTGCAGGTGAACAGAGCATACGTATGCACGCAGTTCCTTTTTACCCAGCCTGTGAGACAGGCTGAATCTTTAATCTGCAGGTGAATGATATTAATAACAGCTGAGTTAGTCAGTGCTGTTTGTAGAAAAGGGCAGAATAATCCCAAACACACCTAAGGTGATGGGGTAATCTACCCCCAGCCGCATCTTAGTTCATTGTTGTTAGTCTTTACAAAAGAGAGAAACATTTTGATGTCAAAATTGTGACATCCTGTAACTGTTTGCTATTGATCATTGAAGAGATAAGTGGTTTTATGTGTTTACAGTCTTGCAGTGTTATGTGCTGATTACAGTAGGCCTATTCAAAATGACAGAGGACTGAATAGGGGGGTGGAGTTATGATGCACTACACCTGTAGAGAGTGATATTCCACAGTAGCAGTAAATATGGGGTCTTCCACTAAAGAAAAAAGAATTTGATAATGCAACTGCCACCTGATCACTGGCATCTGGACTGATAAGTATATTGATGCATAATATAGTTGTAAACTTGCAGTAGTTTTTCTACTATTTTCCACTATTTCCACTAGGGGGCGAGTTCTGCATATCACTCTGCACACTGATGTTGGCCTCGTCTACTTAATCTGCAGCCGCAGTGATGAGAACATGGAGCTACCCCGCTAAATACCTGGGACTTTTAGAACTGAAGGAGCTTTTCGGTAGAAAGGTGAAATGGTTTCAAGAAATTGTAAAAAAGAAGTCTGGTTGCCTTCGATTCACGCCCTTAAGATTATAATGTTCTGGACGACCTACACAGACATACTGTATGTTCTGCTTCTGTTCTGCGTGATTGTGATGTCATTAGTAGAGACTATGACCATATAGTTTTACTCAGACTGTGTGTCACTGCAGAGTTTATACATAAAACAAAGCGATAAACAAACCAAATGTGTACCAGAAAATAAATGACAAAAATATCAATTTTAGTAGGATATAAGAAACAAATTAAAGAATACATTTAAAAACCGTTCAAACAATGTACCACTATGATAAATACAGTACAAAATGGCAGTTGTACAAATGCAATATATAGATTCAAAGTCAGTTCAGAATTTAGAGACTAATTGTCATTGTTGACACACCACAACGAAATGTGACATAACAGGGGACAGCTAATTCAGTGCCCGTGCAGCAGTGCTTGGGGGAGGTACCTTGCTCAGGGTACCTCAGTGGTGTCATGCTGGTTGGGGATTTGAACCTGCAATCTTTCAATTACAGGTACACATCCCTAACCATCAAGCCACCACTACACACAAGGCAGGTGCCTTTATAAGATGCAGCACCGTACAGTCGTTAGCAGTGAGTAAGAAAAAGCATCAGTAGAGGTCGGTTTTGCAACAGCTATAAGCTTCCTTAATACTGGCATAGAACAGGTCTGGGGTTCTGTGCCCCCAAGCCTTTCACTTGAGAAAATGAGTTAAGTTATTGAAGGTGTTGCAGAAGAGAGCCTGACTGACATGCCGACATCATAGAT
>JAODKC010000603.1:0-10252 GCA_026777985.1 Mormyrops attenuatus
CACATCTGGCATGCCATAATATAATCAGTGCCATCATTGCCAGACCTGGCCCATATCTGGTTGACATACCACTTGCCATGCCAGAACTCAGCCAGCAGTGCTGGCTTGACGCCAGATCCGGGCCAGACCTGTCTGCTATGTGGGACTCTTCCTCTGATAGACGGGGTGGTTTGGTGGGGAGTCCGGTCATTCTGTCACGCTGAGCACGGGAAAGCAGGCAAAGGAAGCCGTGAATACGAACAGAAAGGGCTTTATTGACGAGGCACACACTCCAGGACACGTCAATGACCGGACTCGGGAAACGAACGTAACGTGGACTTAAATACACAGAACCAATGACAGCAACGGGAAACAGCTGGTGAACACGGGGAATCCACACGAGGTTAACGAGGTAGGCGTGGCACATGAAGGGGTTGGACGATGAGGTGTGACAGTAGCAACAAACCCAGTGAAGTCAATGCAAGGGGAGAAAAGTTATCTGGACATGCAGTACAAAACTGGTGTTTGCTCAGGATGCTGCCAGTCTTGACTGGAGACAAAATCAGTAATCCAAGTGATAATGAAGTATGGAGGCTGCTTTTGCAACTAAGAGAGATTGTAGAGCTCATATATGCACCGGCTATCTCCACTGGTCAGGTAGCCTATGTAGGAGTTCTAATCGATATTGAATATCTGCATTTTTGATGCCGTGTCTTTCCTGACCATCCACTAAAACCCAAGCATCATTACCATTATCCTGAGCTGATTGTCCACTTTGGGCCTCTCATACGTCTGTGGACACTAAGATTTGAGAGCAAACATACCTATTTTAAGCAGTGTGCTAGGAAATTGCACAACTTTAAGAATCTTTGGAAAACCCTAGCAGAGAGCCATCAGATGTTGCAGGCATATCTTAATGCTGGAAACTTTTTTGAGATGTTGTTACAGAGAAATGCACTGCGTTCTTTTTAGGCAACTATAATGATGACATTAGGCAGGCAGTTTCACATCTCAGCTTGGAGTCTTTTAACACTGAGCTAGCTCATGAAGTTACAGTGAAGGGCACGAAATACAAAAAAGACACATATATTTTGATTGTCGATCATGAAGGTCTTGTAGTTGAAAAAATTAAAGTATTTCTCATTCATGATGGTTTATCAGTTTATTTTATTACAGGGAAGCATCATGCTGTGACATGCACTGACATGGGTGGGTGCGTATATCCTTAAACCACTAAAGGAAATGTGTTGCATTAACCACAAAAATCTGCTAGATTACTACCAACTGCCTGAGTACATGGTATGGGGGATGCTATTACTGATTCTTCACCATTCCTTCCTGTCTGTGTAATAAGATGGCCACCTTGACTTAAGTCATAAGGGCCATCATTCTTAAGACTCTGCCCAATGTATCGGAAGAGACTTGTGTCCAGCTTATCTCTATACTCCAGAACTCTGGAGTGGAAAGTAAAGAAGACCTATGATATGTACAACAAGAAGATATTTGTGAAATCTTGCCAGTAATTCAATGCAGGAAACTACTGGAAGCCTTCAAACTGGGTAATGTAGACCTTCAGTATATCGGTAGGGTGGATCAGTTTTCAGTTCTGTTCTGGAGTAGCAGTGCTTTGCACATTTCAGAGATTCCCCTGTTTGCACCACAAATGATTTAACTAATTAGCATATTCTCTATGCTAATTGAAACAGTGCAACATGCAAGACAGTGGACTGGTTTTGAGAACCATTGAGTTGAACAATGGGCATTAGCCTAACTTTAAAAGGTCTATTGTTCCAGTTACATTTTTTCAGTTTTAATTGTAACTTTATTAATAAACAAAATCACAATGCTTAGTATAAGTGCTAAGTCCGGCGAGCAGGAAAGCAGGCGAGAGAGCCGGACATATAAATAAAACGGGGTTTATTACGGGGAAACCAGCAGACAGGGGAGCACACGGGAGACTAACGTCAATGACAGATCTGGGGAGACGGACTAGAACGCGGACTAAATACACAGGACTACAAGCAGGAAATGCAAAACAGCAGGTAAACAGAAGGATTCCACACAGGGTTAACAAGGTAGGCGTGGTCCACCTGAGGGCTGAACGGGCGATTGTGACAATAAGTCTAATTTGACAAGTTTCTTATTTTGTGGAGTAATTTTAAAAGATCTTAAACAAAATTTCTGGCTGAATTGTTCATTCTGTTGCCTTTTAGGGACAGAGACCATCACTTTGAATTTGAGCATAGTTTCCAGCCATTCACCACTCTCCAGCTCATCAGAATGTTCCAGTCCATCAATGCCTTCAGGAGGGACAGACAACAGCAGCCCCAACAATGGAGGTCCATTGCACATCTCAAAGACATGGGTTGAAAGATTTCAGGTCCCATGGGACAGAATGCCACTAGCAATCCAAATGGCAAATACTACTGGAAAGAGACCTAAACCTTCAGAACATCATGCGTAGGTTTGAACTGTGCCCTAGACGAGCACCGTGTGTCACTGTCTGTAGAAACATCATTCAGCAGTATCCTAACAGTTTTGCAGACATTTTTCCAGATGGTTTACTAATAGCTGGAGGTTACATATCACTCCTTATTCAAGTCAAGACACGTATTGAGAATCTGAACTGTGACACCAATTACATGTGACATCGAGCCTCTATCTCAAACACTGGACGCAAGAGGGGGCCAACCGACACTTATGGTTGTGTGCGATTTCAGCCTCAGCTCCCACCTGAAGAAACAGAAGAAACTGTGGAGGCCAAATGTCTAAGATTACAGGAGATTTACAGTCAGGAGGGTATGGATGGAGTAGATAGAGCTGAAGTGCAAAATTTAAGGGAGACTACGTTCTGTCTTCTGCGTCAGCATTTAAATGCAACACCACCACCTTCAGTCAAAGACCTGAGGAGCCAGTGGCTTTACCTTTTCTATCAAAAGTCCATCTTCTGCCATTTCCAGCTGCTAACTGGCATCAATATTTTGCAAGTTTTGGAACTTTCCATGGAGGAATGTGGTGGAGCCATTACAGAATACAGTTGTCCCTCGCCACTTTGCACTGCGACTGCACTCTATCATGGTTTTTCAAATATATTCATTTGCGTAAAAATATTTTTACATGAAAACATGAAAGTGAAAGTAAAATAAGCCTGCAAGATTAAATGTTGACGGCGGCGGCTCCCCGCTTCCTCTTCCACTCGAGCCCCAGGCTTCGCGGCAGGTCGGCTTACCTTCGATTGGTATGTTCAGTATATAATATCCACTCCGGACGGAGTCTGGAAATGCTAATTATAAATAACCGGGCTATACAGCGCCCTCCACAATTATTGGCATCCCTTGTGAAGATTTTAAAAAAGGGTTAGAAAAAATGCACCATTTACTGAACTAGCTTCATCTCACACTGAAAAAATGAGAAAAATCCAACCTTTCATTGAAGTAAATTTATTCAAAAAAAAAAAATCCTTCATCAAGAAATAATTATTTTTAACAAAAATACATGTGCCACAATTATTGGCACCCCTGGAAATTATAGTGAATTATAGTTCAGTAAATGTTGCATTTTTTCTAACCCTTTTTTAAAATCTTCACAAGGGGTGCCAATAATTGTGGAGGGCGCTGTAATTTAAGGAGGTGAGTTCTGACAGCCTGGAAGAAATTTTAATGCCTAAATATGTAGTGTGACCAGTGCACATTGGGATCGGTGTGGTAAAGGCTGTCGCGTCCACCCCATTGGGGGATAATGGAAGAATAGTTGATTTTGACCAGTTCATTAAGTAATCTGATACTTTAGAGAATGTTTCAGTAAGTTTGATTATTGCTTTAAGAGAGGGGATCGGATTCTGTAAGAAAAGTATAATATCGTCAGCATAAAAACTAATCTTAAGTTCAACAGCAGAGGTTGGGATTCCTCTAAAACCTGTGTTCTGATGGACTGCTGCTGCCAGGGGTTCAATAAAAATAGCAAAGAGAGAAGGGGACAGTGGACATCCTTGCCTAGTGTCCTTGTGCAACGTGAAACTATGTGAATGTAACAGGGCTTGCCCGTTTCATGCACACAAATAGAATGGCGCAGGTTGATATTTTTGTTCACATGTTTGGCACTCAAACTCTTGGCATGTCTATCGACACAATATAGTTTAATGTTGGTTGTATATTTTAGGTGGCCAGCTGGAATATGGGGTTTGAGATTGAGGAAGTGGGTATATTTTAAGGCTTCAACTTACCATTCTCTGGGGAGCAGGAGGACTGGGTCACTAGTTAAAGGACCCAAGCCCAGGTGGCTACTTGGTAATGTAGTAGTAATGGGATTTCCCATATGACATTTTGATGGGGGGGGGGGGGGTTGAATTTGCATTAAGGAATTGGTTGTGAATTTATTATGATTGACATTTATAAAATGTAATTGGTCAATTTTACAATATATTTATGGGGGCATAGTTGTTTTGAAAAGTTTTGTAGTATCTTTATCATTGATGTGCCTATTGGTAATCACATGATTTGATCCAGCAGGATATAAGGAAGCTACACCAGGTTACTGGCGACAGAGAGCAAGAGGCAAGGGTAAGGGTAAGGGTAAGGGTTCTGGTTCAATCCACTGTTACTTTGGTTAGGCTTTACTTATTTGGGATATTGGTTTTGTGGATATTTCTTTTTTTATTTTTCTTTAATTACATTTGGTTGTTTGGGGCCCATCGGCACTTGGTTGAGAGATTAAAGGGGAGATTAAGTCTGTGCATCCGATCCTGTCTTGTGAGGCCTCAAGTTTGCATATTGGCACATGGGCCAGTACCCAACAGTGAAGTTAGTTCATTTGTAGTCACTGTGGCCTTAGGTGAGTTGTGTGTAATTTTAATTCAGTGGATAAACCACAGTATAGGGTGGCGTGGTGGCGCAGTGGTGGCACTTCTGCCTCACAGCAAGAAGGCCCTCGGTTTGGTCCCAGGTCCTGTCTGTGTGGATTTCGCACGCTCTCACCAGTTTTGCCAGGGACTCTGGTTTCCTCCCGTGGTCCAAAAGCGTGCAGCGGTTGATTGGTGAGTCTAAATTGCCCCTGTAGTTGTGTGAGTGTGTGTGCCCTGTGGCAACTGCCAAGGGGTGGTTCCTGCCTGTGCCCATTGTTCCCAGGATAGGCTCCGGTCCCCCCCCGCGACCCCATTTGGAATTAAGTGGTTTCAGAAAATGGATGGATAAATTATTCCGCAAAGCCAAATCTCTTTAGTCTGGGAAATGAAAATGTCCAGTTGAATGATAACTGAATCCAATTGTTGATATGTAGAAACCTGAATGAAGCAGTCTTCATTTATTATGTGACAAGTATCTTTTGCTAATGAAGCCAACCTGATCTTTTTGGAGAGGATCAAGATCAAGATTGATTTATTGTCAATACAGCAATATACAAAGTATACAGTGTATTGAAATGTTGTTGAAATGTTGAAAGGCTGATAGCATCCATGCCACGCCGCACTGAGGCAGTAATTCATGCAAAAGGGGCCCAATCCATGTACTGAGTACATATGCATGATTACACTTTTCAGAGGTCTGACATTTCTCTATTTTAAATCCTTTTTTTATTGATTTCATGTAATATTCTAATTTTCTGAGATTTTGAATTTGGGGTTTTCATAGTCTGTAAGCCATAATCATCAAAATTATAACAAATAAAGGCTTGAAATATCTCACTTTGCATGTACTGAGTCCATATCATATATTAGTTTCACCTTTTAAGTTGAATTACTGAAATAAATGAACGTTTGCATGATATTCTCATTTTTTGAGTTGAACCTGGAGGTGAAAGTTATGATAACAAGTGCAAATTTGGCATGAGGTAGACATATTTGTGCAAATATTCAATTGAGGTGGGCAAATAAGCATAGTGTGAAAGTCCAGTTTGTAGTGTTTCTGTGTTGTGGGTTTCAACATTCCTTTGGTGGTAGTGAGTTGAGAGCTCTGACTGCTTGAGGAAAGAAGCTTTTGCAGTGTCTGGATAGGGAGTTAGGTGTAGAATTTGCCGTTTGGTTTTGTTTTCTTTGCACTTGGGTAAGTTTAGCTGTGGGTTGCGAAGCTTGGTTTTATTTATTGTTTTGGCCTTAGTCACTCCTGAGTCCTTTTGCACCGGGTGTATTTGTCCAGTGTCCATGGTGTGTCAATGAAAAACAGAAAAATACAAAAAAAAATACCCCAGTAATCATATGGGTGGGGAATTCTGATGTCTGAATTAATTCAGCCAACAATCACACAAATAGTGGAGCTAAAATAGAGCAGAAGTGTTTGTAAAACTCAACAGGGAAGCTATCTGGTCCAGGTATCTCTTATTAGGCATTTTGTTAAGAGCAAACAGCTCATTGATTGAAATAGGTGAGTCAGTGAAAGGAAGTTTGTTCTTCAAAACATTTGGTAGATGTTGTTAAGAAATGAAAGAACTTCTGGTTCATTTTCAGAATATAGGTTTTCTTAGATTTTGAAGGTGTTATTTATTTCTAGTGGACAGTGACTGAACTTCCCTGTCGCGTTTTGGATAGCTAGAATCATTATGTTGTCTTTGTTCTGCTTAATTTGCTTAGCAAGGAATTTGCTAGCCTTATTTCTGTATTCAAATGTTTCATACCACAGTCTTTGTACTAGAAAACGAGTTTATTCTTGAATTCATTGAGTTGAGATCGATATTTCCTCAAATCATTCTGTGTTTGTTTGGTTGGGGTGTTTACATCTATGTTTTCAAGTTTTCTAATTTTCCTCTGCAAGTTTGCTTCCTGATCTTTCTGAAGTTTTTTCTTATAGTTGGAATATGAAATAATTTCCTCTAAGTATACACTCTTTCATGTTTCCCAGAGTAGAAAACATGATGGCTCTGGGGAAAGATGTCCACTCGTGTTTGGTGTAGTTATCAAATTCAGAGTCATCAAGGAGAGAGATATTAAGATGCCATCTAGGGATTGGTTTATAAGAATTATTCATATTTCAAGTTGATCACACCGGGGCATGATCGCTTATAGTAATCGGGTGAATTTTGGCATTTGAGACATTCAAAATTAGAGAATTACTAATTAGAAAGAAGAGTATACAGCAGTATATGTAGGGGGAAAAAAAGAGAATTCTTTAGGTAAAGGATGTAGTCTCCGGCTGTCGCTAAGGCCAAAATCATTCATTAGTTAAGTGTATCAAAGGAATGATACGCACATTTTTTTTTGCTTTAACTGGTAAATCTTTCCAATGAAGGGTTTAATACAGTATTGAAATCACCCTGAATTATAATAGAGGAGTGAGAGAAGTTAGAGAGTGCAGAGAAAAAGCCATGGAAGAATGTTAGGGCCATAAATTTTAGCAATTGTTATGGGTCTGCTGTTGATAGTGATATTTATAATTATGTAACAGATTAGTTGAGAGTAAATAGAACATTATTTTTAATAAGTATGCATAGTCCTCTTTGTTTAGTGTTGCAGTGGGCTGAAAATATGTCACTGTACTGTGGTAATTTAAATTTGAATTGCTCAGATTCAGCAAGATGTGTTTTTTGTAGCAGGTAGATATATTCACACAGGTGATGAAGGACTTTGATTCTTTTTGCCTGGGAGCCAATACTACAGATGTTCCAAGTTACAAAGGTGAGGGAAAACATGTTGTAAGCTCTGAAGTAAGGGGTTGAGTATGTATTCTTGTAGAGAGTGTATGTGTGAATGCATGTGTGCATGTATGGACACCACCTGTGTGGGTGGGAGAAAATAATCGTTCTTAGCATGGAGTAATGTACGTATACTATTATAAGAATTTTAAACCGGAAATAGCGGGATGCACAAGATGTGGAGTTTAGAGATGCATGAAACGGCAGATAACAGAACCAAAAGATAAGAGAAAAGAAAAGCAAATAAAGCCAGATAACACTAGTTCAACGCAGTCACAAAGAGTGAGACTTGCGTGTGAAACATCACTCTATCCCAAAAATATGCTGTGTGTGTGTGTGTGTGTGTGTGAGAGAGAGAGACAGAGAGAGAGAGAGAGAGAGAGACCAGTGACTTGCTAAGGAGGCTGACGCTGCTCTTGTTTTAAGCAGTTATAATCTTTGATATTCTTAAGCTTTCAGAGAGCACAATATCGCTAAGGAGAGTATTTTTAGTTGATTTAGAAATTGCAGAGTCAGATGCTGTTTCTGAAAGTGTCCACTAACAGTTTGCTACCAACCCTGCTGAGGGCTGTTTTAGCATTTAGTCTGGAATTTCTGGAAACCAGAATAAAAGCTCAGCTTATTTAGTACGGTGTATTCCTGTGTTGGTAATACGGAGGATGCCCCTACTCCAGCCGGGTTGTTCGGTATCATGTAACTCCAGGGCTAGAATACAGTCCCACTTCACCTCTGGGATCATTAGTCCTATTTCCATAATGATACGTGCAGTGTCGGTGAGCCAGAAGCCTTTTGCACAAAGCACAGGAGAACACACAGGAGGCACCCTGGAGGGATGGCCAGGCCATCACAGGAGACACCTGTAAATAACATTAAATATCTGTGCAACCATGTGCTCAATAACCAACTGGAAGATGGATGGATGGATGGATGGGTGAATATTAAACACTGAACTTTTCAGGAATTATTGTGTCTTGTACATCATCATTCATTCACTACATCAGATCATTATGACCAAGATCCTGCCTGCTGATTCTGTCTTCAGTGCTTCCCCGAGTGTTCTGTTTCATGAAAACCATCAGTGGGAGACGTATTTATATTTAGTGGAAGGGAACTCGCATTTCCCTTCAGTCACGTGTTAATATCTTCCCCTGGAAACACTCTTCCAAGGCATTATCTTTTATCTGTCTGCTATAACCACTTAGCCAGTACAGGGTTGCTCTGGAGCCTATCCCAGGAAGTACAGGGCAGAGGGCTGGGACACTCTGGGCAGGATGCCAGGCCTTCACAAAACAGGGCACACAATAAGGGGAATTTACAGTTAGTGCTATGGGAGAAACCAGAGAGCCAGAGGAAACGCTCATAAACACAGACAAATCTGCAAACTCCACAGGGATAAGGAGAGCATTACAACCCAGAACCCTGGGGTCTGAGGCTGCAGTGATAACCAACACATGCACATAATTATGTGTGCTTATTACGAAAGAAAGGCAACTTCGTAAATTATAGTGAAAGGATCAATATGATGTTACCAATGGTATTAATCTCTTCACTCATCAGGGTAAATCGGTATTTAAAGGCCATTAACAGAAAAAGCCAATTTCCTGAGGTTGTCCTGGGAGTCATTGGCAAACCCCCACACAGATGGCACTACTGTGTGTGTCCAGCACAATGAACACTGCAAGTGTAAACTTTGTCTACCACTGAGAATCTGAAGTTTGGATTCAGAAGCTTTCATATTACTTCCGTTGTTAATGGGGTTGAATTTGTACCTCACTTTAACAAGTGTTACTTGACAAAGGAGTTTAAGCAAAATATGCCATTTACCAAATTTGCTGATCCTTCAAACTGGACACGCAACCTTTCTGCTGCAAATCCGAAAACAACACAGCCATGTGGCCTCAAAGTCGATTAGTCCCTGCTTGTCTTCCTACATCTTCCTTTACGGGACGCTCTTGGTGTCTCTCCCTCCCAGGGGGCAGGAATCCCCTAGAGCAGGCCGATGGCAGACAGAGCGTACGGTTGAATGTAATTAAGGCAGTTACATAAAGTGGGTGTTAAATGGCCAAATTCTAATGCTCAGTTTAAAAACAAAATGACACTGTTTACCTTTGGGCAGAGATTGCTGGGATTGCTGCACTGTGAAGGAGAGGTGTAGACGCTGTGTGCACTTGTGTTGTGTTGTGCACCTGTTGAAGCGGTTAACTAGAATTATTTGGAAGTATATTTGAGTGTTTGTGTGCCATTATGGTTACATGGGTGGTTGTTGTTACATTTTTGATTTTTTTCGGTCGGCGTGAGTGCTTGTCTGTCCTTGTTAATAAACAGTGCGAGTGTTATCGATAGCTGCGCGTGTCGCGTGAGTGGTGTTTCTGTCCGTGTACCTTCGCTACAAACACCCGCGGGGTAATATCTAATACCGGTAACGTTAACTCAGAAAAGGACAGTTGCTCCTGAGCTTTGCTTGGTCGCCAGTCGGGGCTGGGAGGACATTTTCCACTTTTTTTCCCACTCGGGCAGTAGCCTGCTTTGAGAGGTTTTTTTTGTGGTTTTTTTGGCCTCCCTTGAGCAACTTCACTTTGTTTTAGTTAAACGAGGTTCAGTAGGAAGTTAGTCTCGGGTAGGTAATTGTTAATTTGGTTATTTTAAAAGTTTAATT
>JAODKC010000605.1:0-10207 GCA_026777985.1 Mormyrops attenuatus
ATCCCAGAAGTTTAACTGAATTGATGCTATACTCTGATTAAAAAGTGTTCCCTTAATTTTTTTGAGCAGTGTATATAGTTGCAAATTTTATTTACCTTATTTGTTGATATTAGTTTGAATATTCAGAGAGTACTGAATTCTTCGTTAGTTCCATTATTGCTTCCCAGGGGCCATGCTTCCTTATGACTCCGAAGCCGAAACGGTGACATGGTTGCGGCCTGAAAGAAGGTTCGGACGTCGTTGGTCACGTGTTTATGTCAAGAATGAACCAAGCTTCGGACATTGTTGGTCACGTGTTTATGTCGAGAATGAACCAAGCTTCGGACTGTGATTTGTGATACAATGATTACATTTTTTATGACACAGAGTCGCAGCTTCGGTATCAAACTTAACATCACTATGATCTACTGTGGCTGTTCCCGCGTTAGTGTTTTGCTTTTACTTGGTCATTTCATTTCTTGTCTTTTGTGAGTTTAATAAAGTCCTGTCCCATTCCGTGGGTGTCGTTAGGTCCAATCACTTGAGGCTATAGCCCCCGAGTATTTTAAGCCCATCCTTGAGTATTTTAGCCCCGATACCAGTCTTCCTTTAAAAAATAAGTCAAGCCCCAGATAAACTTGACTTAGCCCCTGATCTTGTCAATAGCTAGAAACTCCCTTGATCCTCCCTTGATCATGCCCACCCCCAACAAAGAATTAAGGACTTAAATTACATTTAAGTTTTGTTATAAGAAAGAAAAGCATACTATATTCTATAATTTAAAACATGTACAGGTGTCTTTATATGTGTTCAATGCTTGTTTGTTGCATGTAATAACTGATTAAATACAGGATTATCAATGAAGTATTATAATAACGGATGGATGAGATGGATGGAAATGTCTAAAGACAAAATTGTCGCACTTATGGCCACCAGAGGGCAGAAGACCAATGAAGATAAAAATGCTGATGGGCCATTCCGTGGAATAGGTGCCATTTCTGTCCCCAGGGCATTACATGTCTAAATATACATGAAAAGTAGTTTATAATACATATTATTACCAAGCAAAGTTCCTCCATGATGTCCTCTTTGCAGATTTAAGGTGCATAATGGAAACATTAATACAAACTACCCGGAACACTAAAGAAATAGCTTGCCACCTGTCCCTGCTCACTAATACTAAACTTCACCATGAAATATGATGATTAAATACCGTCAGAAATCTTATTTTTTGTATTGTTGCGTCATTATTTCTCTTTTGTACTTTACATTTTCTTATAGTAAATCAATAATATGTTAAAATACACATTTTAGTCATGTCACTCCGTCCTGTTACCCTCAAACATTTTTGCCCCTAAAAAATTTGGCACGTTCCACAAGTGGCATGTTCACCTGGAACTTTCACCATCTCGGTCACCTGAAGACCGCAGGAAATCCAATAGTAAGTTCTCTCACTTTCTTTCCCGTATTTTTGATGATATTGTGAGTATGTCTGAGGTAGTGAACTCAACACTCAGTCCTGTACCCAAATTATATCTTAGATTGTATATTTCTTTATAAATTAATAAATACATTCTCGGTAAGGTACTTGAATGTACTCCGTGTTATCATGCTCTTAGGTTTGATGACATGCAGTTTGGGTTCATGAGAAAAGTACAACATGCATGCATATATATTATACAAATAT
Source organism: Mormyrops attenuatus (assembly GCA_026777985.1). Lineage (NCBI taxonomy): Eukaryota > Metazoa > Chordata > Actinopteri > Osteoglossiformes > Mormyridae > Mormyrops > Mormyrops attenuatus. The sequence goes on from JAODKC010000605.1 coordinate 1,667, forward strand.
ATATTATTTTGAACATGTAACCAATCTTTTCTTTAAAATACTTTATTGAGGGGAACACACAAAAAAACTAGCTGATATGATTTGAAATGATATTTACAGTTGCATGAGGTTTTGGTAACAGGATTGAGAAAAATGCAGCCCCCTACCAATTAAAAACCTTGAAAAAAATTAAATAAAGTTACCTGAGATTGACCAATATACGTTTTGAATAGGTAAATTTGTATGGCATCAGATTCCATGTTGGAAAAAGATGAAAAATGAAATTTAGTTTTGAAGATCTATAACATGCAAATGGAACTGATTTGATGGAATCACCAGATAAGCACAATTCATGCAGAGGTATAATTGGTCCTTTAGTTGTCTTATATGTGTTCTGATCTGTTCTGTTTATCTGTAATATCTAACTATGGCTCAATCATCTAACTGCCTATCCTGAGTAGGATCACAGTGTAATTCATAATATTTAAGTGTTTTTGCTTATTTTTTAACGCATTCCTACTTCTAAATATAATAAACTGTAGAGCTTTAATTCTGCTCTTCAAAATGAACACAAGTCACAATTGTGAGTTTGCCGTCTTCATTCCAGATTTTCATCTTAGCAGCTGACCCATGAACTAAAAGCCTTATTCAGTTCTGCTGTTGGATATTTTTCAGAGCATCTCTGGGCTATAAGTCATATCCTTAAATGAAGCCCTGATTTAATCTTACTTCAACACTTAGTGTATCACTTGAAGCTAATTTATATTAAAAATGATTATGCTGTTATGTTAGTAAAATACAACTCTAAAAATTCATTTTGATGTGCTGCTGGATATCTGCTCTGTAAAAGAAGTCTCTGCTGATGAAGACCAGATGGAACTTCTGATTTTTGTGTCTGTGTGTTTTCGCAGATTCCTGCAGAAACTCTTCATGTTATTTTTGGAAGCTGCATTTGATTCATGAGATGCCGATGGACCCCCTCTTCAGTTTCACCAGTGTGGAGGGAGGACTACATTCATGGTCTCTTTTTAAACCCGCCGGGTGTGGACCAGCTGCAATAAATGCCACATTTTTAAACCCCCCCCCCCCCCCCTTTATTCTTCTCGTTTTCATATGTCAGAAAAGCCACAGGTACTTGCAATAATCCAACAGGAAGTGCCATTGTGTTCAGAAACTTTTTTGTTCACAGCAGGCATATTTTCCTCTGGGCATAAACATCTGTTTTCATTCATACATACAACATGTATGTGTTTGCCTGTCCAGACTTTAAGGGGAACAATTACTAATTTTATTATACATCATAACTGGAACACAATTTTACTACTTCCAACAACTTTCAACAACTTTCAACAGTACTAAGCAAACATGACTTATGTTGCAAAAACTGTGGGAGTAATAAAATTGTGGAACAGCTCCCAACTAGTGAAGAGAGTGAAGGTCAAACTACTGAAGAGAGTGAAGGTCCAAACTAGTGAAGAAAGTGAAGGTCAAACTAGTGAAGAGAGTGAAGGTCCAAACTAGTGAAGAGAGTGAACTTCCAAACTAGTGAAGAGAGTGAAGGTCAAACTAGTGAAGAGAGTGAAGGTCCAAACTAGTGAAGAGAGTGAAGGTCAAGCTAGTGAAGAGAGTGAAGGTCCCAACTAGTGAAGAGAGTGAAGGTCAAACTAGTGAAGAGAGTGAAGGTCGAAACTAGTGAAGAGAATGAAGGTCCAAACTAGTGAAGAGAGTGAAGGTCAAACTAGTGAAGAGAGTGAAGGTCCAAACTAGTCTTTTTACGACATGTTTGTGTAAGTGACCATGTTTAGTTTTGACATTTCATGTTCATTTCTTAGAGGGAGATATATACCAAAAACTGGTCATTGTTCAATTAAAACACACTAGTCAACATTCGTGTCTAGCAACGCTAATTGTTGGATCATAATAAAAGGTAATGTTTTACATTTACTGCACCTTTTATAGAACATTAATAGAATATTCATTGTGCTTTCATTCATAGAACACTCATAAACAGCATGTAAGTATACCATAACATCCTAACATATGTTAATACACTTTAATAACAAATATATCATTATATAATTGTTTATTATCAAATAATGTTTATTAATGTATATCAAAAGTGCATTATAAAGTGCATTATAAAGGCATTATGAAGGTGCAGTTAATGTAAAGCATTACCTAATAAAATTACATTTTATAGGCAAGTGTGACTTTAAAGCTTGATGCTTAAACAAGCATTCAGTTATTTGGGAGAAGGTCTCACAGAGTCAGCTAAAGCTTTGCAGGCAGCAGGACCAGTTCGACTATTGGCTTCCTTCAAAAGACATTCGCTGTAGTCGCTGTAGTAACAGACTTTTTTTGAATGCTCCATAATCAAGTCTCACATTTTCAGCCCAGATACCACTGCTGCACACAGTGGCTATTATTTGAAAGTGGCAGAGTGTGGACAGGAAGAAAAAAACTCTTTGAGTTAAAGTTATCTCTCCATTCGTCATGAACCCCATTTGTAGCCGTCACTGTCCTTGAAGCCTCGAGGGCATCATCATATGACCAGGTGCTGTTTCTTCACTTTATCAGGCTAGAAGCCCCCAAGTTCGGGATGAAAGTATTGAATATAGACATTCAATCAGAGGTGGAAATTTCAGGTCCAGAAAGCAAAAATTCAGATCAAAGTTTTGTTTCAACCGATAAGTTCAGAATAAAGAGATACAGTCACAGAGTACTCAATTGTTTGGTTGGAACAAAATTTTGGTCTGGATTTTTACTTTCTGAACCTGAAATTTCCACCTCTGATTGAATGTCTATACTCAATACTTTCATACTTGTCAACATTTTCAACCCATACCAAATAATGTACCCAAAGAAGTATATCTTTCACAAAAAATGAGACTGCTCATGAATAGTTCAAAATCAATTTTAAGAGTAAAACTATGTGGGGAAATAGCATGTATCAAATTCTCAGAAACATCATTCAATAATTGAAAATGGTTTCAGAGAACACTTAGGACTAATACAATTAAAAGTGGACAAAACTAAGAAACATTTACAAGCCGTTGTTGGATAACAATTTTTCAAGTATTAAATCAAGATATAAACTAAACCAGGATTCAGTGATGACTCTGAAGGGGAATTAGTTCACCGCTGATACCCACATCAGAAATTTCCAAATGGGTCACAAGGAAAAAAAAAGTATTTCATATGCGAAAGCCTTGGAAAACTGGCCTCACCTCTGCAGAGATAATTAGCAGGACTCTCTGGAGAGGAGCCTATGAAAAGGGCTGCAATCTCTCAGACCTCTAATTGACCAGGGTGACTTGCTTAGCATGACGTTCTGGCAGGATGTTCTCATCATAAAACCCTCATTTTCCATCTCCTTTGTCCACACGCTGTTGGCTAGAGCACAATGTGCGATTTTATTTGTTTTTAAATATAACACACTAAATACTGGTTTGCTGGCTCATTCTGCTTGGTTATTACTTCCAGAAACCTTGGGACACTTCTCTGGGATTTCTTCCAAAAATCTCAAAAGCCGGCTTCAGTGAGATGATTTATGGGTAATATCTCACTCACTCGGCTTGGATGCATGATGAAAATTCGATTCAAAAGAACCTACACTCACAAAAAGAACTGTGCTTCTGGAAATTAAATCAGCTATGCAGTAAGACGACTTCCAATGCCATTTTCTTTTTTTAAAAAAACTATCAACTTACAGTCAGAAGGGAAGTATAATTGCCAGTTACTGATCTTAATCACAAGGTAGAACATACTGCAAGCCTGACATTATCCAATTAAAGCAGTAGAATTTCATAGAGGAAGTCAGTTATGCATCTCTCGAAAATGTGAAAGCAGAGAATATGACCAGTGGCAAATACAAAGAGCCTTAAGCAATCAGTGAATTAATTTCTCATATCATTGAATTTATTCCAGAAAAGAAACATACAACAGAAAATTTTATGCTGGAGATGCATGATAATAAATACATAAGGGCAGGGAAGGAGGGGTTAAGTGTACAGGGGTATTATGGCACAAAGAAACAATAAAAGCAATAAAACGCCTAATTCTTGTCATTTTGTCTATTTGCTTTAAAATTTTCACTATTCTAGGAGGGGGAATGTGTTCCAGTGATTTAATGTCAAATTTAAAAAGACAAAGGTTTCCAGTACTTGCCTTCACTAATCCATCAAGGTCACTTATCAATAAATTCTTACCTCTATGGACAAAGTAACCTACTTTTAAAAAAAAAAAAAAAAAACTCAGACACGGTTAAGGACACGGAATGATTACCAACCTTAAGACGCAAATTTCATTTGAGGAAATTCCAAGAGATGTAAGTTGAAAAAGTGATGTAGTTGAAAATAAAACTCATAAAAGAGGTAAAAAAGGAATGTTTAAACAGGTAACACAACACAACTCCTTTGTATACAATTCTATAGTTTAAAGTATTGCTATTCCTGGTGGAAAGTGTTGTTTCAAGGCAATATTTAATGCTCTGAATAAAACCAGAAAGGACTAGCAAGAAAAGCGAAAAAAACCAAAATAAAATAAAATAAAAAAATACTCGGCCTGTTGATAAAATATACTTCTTAATACTGCTCTAGCTAATCAAATTGCTCAGCTTAATAGTCAACGCTTTGGTCATTGTAGTGGCCGCTGTACTCATTGTGGTAACTGCCTTGGTACTCGTCCTGATACTCGGCTTGATAGTCGCTATCGCTGATCTCGGAGCCGTTTGTGCCCGTGCCCTGGCTGCCGTTGGTGTGGATGACGGGATCCAGCGGTGCGGCGCAGTACTTGGGGTCGTATATCTGCCGGCCTAGGCCGTACACGCTCATGCCCTTTTGGGAGGCCACCTTGTTGGTGCCCATTTGCAGCGAGATGGTGGAGGAGTCTATTGGTTGCAGCGCCACCTTCTGGTCAAAGATGTCCCTTCTGGTCCCTGGGGCTGCCATGCCAGCCTGTGAGGAGAAATCAAGCCTTTTATTAAGATATTCACCTGAGGAGTCTCATAATATAAAAGAATACATTTTTCAGGAGTACATGGTTCCATTAGAATTAGAATAAATTTTATTGATCCCAGAGGGAAATTCTAGGGTATACAGCAGCGAGGATTAGTACAGACAAACATACATTCAGGACACAAGACAAGGTGCAAGACAATACACATAGTGCAAAAAAGTAACATACCACAAACAAAAAGGTGCACAGACACAGACAGAAGTGCACAGACAGAATCTGGAGAAACTATATACAATATTATTAAAATAAATATTAAGAGGGAGGGAATGAAGGAATGAATGAACGAACAAACAAAACAAAAACAAAGCAAAAAACAAACAAATATGCAGGGGTAATGTGCCAGTGAAGACAGCAGAGAGCACTGGACAGTTACTATTACCTGACTGGCCCCTTTGTTGGTCCCCATCTGAAGGCTGATGGTTGTCTGGTCGAATGGCTTCTCTGCCTGAGCCTTTGGATCATAAAGATGTCGTCTTGTCCCATAAGCAGTCATACCAGCCTGGCTGGCACATTTGTTGGTCCCCATCTGGGAAAAAAAATGGATTACCTTTCCATGAATGCTAGATAACTACATACGGAAAGCGTTACTATGGAATGAACCAGGTTTTGCCAATACTGTTCAGGACAATTTTGATTGGTGGTCTCACCCACATATCATACCTGCAGTCCAATCACACACTGACCCGCCTTCAACTTATCGTCATCAAAATTCCGCACTTGCTTATCTGCATACTTCACACCTATGTCAATCTTCGTATCCATACCTTTGGTCTTTGCCTGTAAAATAAATAAATAAATAGATAAATAGCTTATCTACATTTACAGATTATTATTATCCATTGGCTCTCCACATGTCATTTCCAGGCTTCTGTACATTATTTTCCATATTTATTTTATTTGTCTTTTGTAGCTTTGGTGGTAAGTTTCATTCTACATGTACAATGACAATAAAGAAAATGTTTGGGACATACCATACTGGCCAGGGCAAGCAACGTAGTCTGAACCTGAGTCATGTTCCCGTTCTCAAACAGGTCATTTGCTTCAAAGATGTCATTTGGTTTCATGCCATAGTCTAGAATAGCCTTGATAAAGTTCCCTAGGTTCTCTAACTGCAGGGAAAAAGCAAATAATATTGACAAGACAGAAAAGTTCCACAGGAAACGCAGAAGTTAGCTAAGCCATGGGACCTTATACTTAGGTGGTATATAGCAAAGCTGTTGTGTAGGTAGTCCCTACGCTTAAGGACAGATAAATAAAGCAAAACTGAAAAAAAAAATTACCTTATGCCAGTTCAGTTGTGAGTGGTTGATTTTCTTCACGGAACCAGGCTCTAGCTTGTTGATTAATCTTAAAATAAAGAAGTAGAATATAAGTTTTATTCAGCTTGTACGTCCGTTAGCTATTCCACAATATCAATGGTACATTTGCTTTCGGAGAATGGTGCACAGTGTCACACTGAATAAATTTGGTGGGTGGGATTAAGATTTTCAGGGGGGCCATATGGGGGGAGGGCGTGTGTGTGTGTGGTGATGGTAAAAGCTTTCGATTGGTGCACAAATATCCCCCTCCATGACGATGACCCTGACTGCATACGATCGATTGTTTTGTGAAATTGTTAGCCGGTGCAACTACGCTGGCGATGGTGAAGGGGGAATTGATAGTCTGCAAAGTCGAGTGTGTGTGGTATCAATCACCGCATGCGCCCCCTTCAGCGCTGCAACGATGGACCGTGAGGGTGGACTCACTCGCACAGGATGACTCCGTCCTTCAGTCCTTTCTGGAAGCTGTCCCCGATGGGCATGCCTGTCACCTCCTCGATCCAGAAGCGCAGTTCCTCCTCTTTCTGCATGTCATACTTCTGGGCAATCTGAGAAGGTTACAGGCCGGCGGTTACACTGGGATAGCGATAGGATTCAATGCACCTTCATGCGTTACATTTATTTAGCAAACGCTTTTATGCAAAGTGACGTACAGGTGAGGCAAACGGCACCTAACAAACATACATGCTGTAAAGTCAGCTAGGCTGAGCTTCCAGTGAACGCCCAGGTACAGTGTAAGCAGCACTGAAGCACGAGCTCCACGACAACTTCTAACAAAGCAAGAACCTAATAATACAGCTTCTTCACTGTCATTTTCAGGAGCTGGGTATTGTGGGAAGAAACATTTTAGGGCCCTATGTAGTCTTCCCCTTTAAATAGCGGCTCAATCTCCCAAATCCACCACTGCAACCGAATATACCAAACCCAGTTCCGTCGCTACAACATGGCAAGGCTGCTTAATCCGAGCCTGTACTCGGACAGTGTTATGTACACATTTAAAAACAAGCCCTGACATCTCGAATCACAGGCGCTTTGCCAAACTGTAATCCTCCACTTCATCTGGTCAATGGGAAGACTTGTTGACAGTGGGTAGAAGTTATATCAATATTAACAACAAGTGGCGGCTCAAAACACGTCTAAGAACTTTGTTGTTCGGCCTGTTTGTGGCTGTATAGTGAGGAGGTTCTGCCTTTGTGTCATGCGTGGTGAATTAGGGGTAATCCAGTCTGAGTCATGCTCATGTTTCCTGCCTTCTGGGTTGGGTACAATTAGGTCCCACAAAGCAACATCTGTTTAAGAGGATACCTCATTCATCACGCCAGTGTTGTACCTGCATGGGGGGGCTAAGCGAATTCTCCAAAACAGAGCTACTAGTGTCTCTAGAAGCATCTTCACCACCACTGATTACACTTCTCCACAGAGTAGTCAATGTTATTGGCTGTGTCAGAAGTTAGTCATTGTGCATGTGCTGCTGGTGAGTCGAGCGCCTTTAAATTTAGCTGTACGTTTGTCTCTGGGAGCAAGGCCAATAGCATCAGGACACATGGGAAATTGCACCGACATGTTCCACTTCACTGGGAATTTGTTTGAGAGAACAGCTAAGGACATTCGCAATTGCAGGCTTGGTTCTTTCTGGATATCAGCCAGCGGGCATCGCATGAAAGATATAAACGGCAACATAATGCGATTTACGCAAGTAATGCAACTGTGTCCACGGCAACAGCTGCGGCCTGCCTTCCGTATGGCAGCACCGTTTGAACTGCTGACCTCACTGCGACTCCCCGACACAGCACACAGGCTGAAGTCTAACTGAGATGGCGTCACACTCGTTAGCTGTGCAGGTGCTGCAGGTGCTTTTTCGCAGGAATTTTCCCAGTAGAAGGAAAACATGCTACCATGCATAAAGAATGCAGAACAGGAATAACCAAATGATAACATGCTGCAAAGATAGGAGTTACAGACTAGGGCAGGGGAGGCCAATCTTATCTGCAAAGGGCCAGTGTGTATGCAGTTCAAACCCAGCTGTGAGGATTCTTCAGTCAATCAGTCCTCTAAGTAGTAATCAAATTAGGGATTTGCAGTGAAAACCCACACACACACACTGGCCCTCTCTGGATAAGACTATCACCCTAGCCCGGGGGTCTCCAACCCCGGTCCTGGAGAGCTACTGTCCAGAAGGTTTTCTGTCCTACCTGGCTTCTGATGAGCCACACCATTTCTCAGGTAA
>JAODKC010000606.1:0-10201 GCA_026777985.1 Mormyrops attenuatus
AACTTACAAATACCCCTTACCTACATTTTAAATTTTCCCGTTTTACTCATGTGGTATTATTCAATCCCCCCCCCCCCCCCCACCCCAAGCACCCTAATATTTAACAAATATTATTCCAGTCCAATTTGGATTTTGTTTGTTTCTTGTTTTCCGTACTTAAAGTTGGCTAAGTACTTTTCATTCTCCCGCCTCTAGGCGCACCCGAGCACTTTGCGTACAAGTAATTGTGTGCGATTTAGACATTTACAGCGAAAGCACCGCAGTTCAAAGTAAGAAAAGTCACCCGTCTAATTGCTTTTTTAAAATTAGCGAACAATTTTCCATAAAGCAATATGTTAATTCCTTCATCCGTCCTCGTATTTGGTATTGTACATGAATATATACATATAGGCTACATCACGGTAGGAAATACGACTATTCCAATAAATCACGTTTGCAAAGCTTCCAGACACCCGAGATTAAAAACGCAAGGCGAAGATTCCGGGACTCACGTGCCTCGCAGCAAAATTCCACCCGGCAACTACACACCGTACCATGGCAACAGGGCTGCCATTGGTCTTGCCTGCGTTTTGAAATGACCAATAAGAAGGCCAGCAGTGGCTGATGCGTGTTGCTAGGTAAACATGATGCAGTGGGAAGATATGGTAGTCAAAACGCCACTGAAAAAAAGATAGCGAGCGCAAGAGGAACGGAGGGGTAACACATCGGCGAATTACAATTACACTGCGGGAAGCTTGCCGGTGTTTTGTTTCAATGTTGCTGAAGCTGGGGAAGGTTACAGAAATATTTCTGTTATTCCCCATTTCATAATTTTCAAATCTCTCGAGCGGAATTTCACTATTTTCCAGTCAAAGGATAACTAGAACTAGCAATGAACTTTTTGTAACCAGCAAGCTAATGCTAGGAGGCGGGTACACATCACGTGCGAGGTGCAGCTTCGCTATATTTTCCAACCTTATCTAGGGGCAGAATATCCAAATATATATCATAGCTCTCATAGCCAACACTTTCCATTGGCAAACTGCCTATTCAACGACAGGAGAAACCTGACAACTAAATAAGGTTACACAGCGCAGTTTGACCCGGCGGTCCTAGAATTTCTGAAGTAGACTTGAAATGTCAGAGGAAAAGTATACAATGACGATCATAATTGTAAAATCAAAGACAAAATATACCAACCTATATTAAATAAATCCGGAATTAAAAACAAGAAATTGCGAGCAAAGCAAGCTGACCCAAGTTAATTGAACACGCATGTTAAACGGATTTAGTATGTAGAATTTAGAACCGCCAGAGAGACGTACAAAATCCCGAAATATACAGATCCACGTGACTTCGCAGGCATACAAAATTAAAATTAAGCAAAGTATTATTTAAACTTTGCAACTTTGCAACCTTTAAGTGTCCATTGTTTTGCTTGACAATTTAGGTATGACCATTTTCAGGTTTATTTTCTCTGTACAAAATAATCAGCTAAAGCAATTCCATGCCTGATCACAATACCATAGTTAAAATTTAATTTTCTGTTTGCATTTCCTTTTTTACCACTTGATATAAAATCATGTGCTTAAAAATCAATGAAACAAAATTGTTCACAGGCATATTTTGAAACTACACAAATGAGGCTCAGCTGAAATACTGCATACAAGTTAAGATTTATCACGAAACTGAAGGGAATGAAACTGAAAGTGGACACAAGTTCAATACTACTAAAGTCTGAGGTTCACCTTTAAATAGACACAGGTCCTAGCACAGTCTAGAGGCGAACCACAAATTAATCAACTCATTCTGTACAAGTTCCATGTTCACAGTCTTACATATGTGGCAATTGCAAAGTACAATAATAAAATTACCCTGAAATATTAAATAGTCCCTTGGCATGACACTGTCAAGGGAAAAGCAGATGGTGGTGAGGTCTTGTAAAACAATTTGATTGTTACCCACAACTAAGAGACCCCATTTCCATTCAGATCTTACACATTCTTACATCAACCTTATATGCAGTACTGAAAACTTGTGGGAATTTCTCCACTTTTCCTGGGGAGAGAAACTATACAGTCAGTGGAGGCCCACGGTTCTCTGTGTTAGATACATGTCTGTCAGCTTGAGCCTTGATATTGTTGTGAGACTCACAGGAGAATCCTGACTGTTAATCTGCCATGCGGCTTCCACAGTCCCTCCCTCCTGTTCCAGAACAACCTTTCACCTAAAAAAGGGACATGGACTTACAGACAGTGAGCAGGGTCAGTGTTGACTTGGCAACAAATGTGGCCCAGATTTAATAGAACACATATTAGAATATCCATAGAGCATCAGCATCCATATAGCCATGCCTATAAAACTATGGAACGGTCAAATATGAAAAATATTGGAAGCTATTTTTTCCATGATGTCAGCAAGTATTTACATTTATACCAGGGAAATGCTGAAGGTGTTGACTGTAGTTCAGATATAAACAAAGGAAAAAGGATATTATAAATTATTAAATAACGTCAACAACAGTAATATATATATTTTTATAATTGTTATATTAAAATATCATTAAATAGAATTAGGTGAGAAATCATGAAAGGTCGTATGGTAGATTAAGTGGTGTGATATAGGCCAAAGGTTGAGATGTTGAACGCTTGCAGTCATCTCGGCTGCCTCTAGTGGCCAGAGAAAAAAAAAAAAATCTATACAGGCAAAAGTGTGTGTGTGTGTGTGTGTGTGTGTGTGTGTGTGTGTGTGTGTGTGTGTGTGTGTGTGTGTGTGTGTGTGTGTGTGTCGGGGGGGAGTCCAGCTTACATTCACAAATCCAGCAATTAACCAAATATTAATGCAAAACGTACTACTACATACTAAATTTAAAATCAACTGTATGCAAACCCTTTAAAATCAACAAAAATGTCATTAATATGTATTAATTTCCTTCACACAAATTCTGCCAAAAGTCCGGTTTAAATTCAAGGGAGCAGATATACTGTATGTTAAGTTTTTAAATCAATTCATAACATGTATTTTCTTCAGCCTTAAGAAAATGAATAGTATGAACAGTGTTTTACCTTAAACAGATTAATATTTTGCCCAATTTTTTCTAGTCTTCCCAGAAAGTGAAAGGGAAAAAAAAAGATATGAAAATGAGATACTGTATTGATAGACATCACATAATAAATAGTTGATTCCTCTTACTTTAATAATAAATTATTAGCTTGGGATTCTTGCCCTGTACATTTCTATTAAAATAATTTCAACTGTATATTACAATTCCCTTTACCAATGAATTATTTAACTGGGATTGTGCATTTTGATGCTATAAATTTTACTTGCAGGTCTTTGGGATATTGCAAAGTACAAGTGATATTTAAAGACAAGGCGTTTGACCCTGAAGTACAATAGTGGACAAAATTGTGGAAACATCTAGAATGTTTGGCATTATGCTTTAACTATTACTGTACTATGTGAATTTTGACAGTAATGATTATAAGCAATCAAAGAATGTTTAGAAATATATATTGCATGATTAAATAAGCAACTGAAGTAACTGGAATAAGGTTCTGCGATTTCTAAAAATTGGAAGTGTTTTCTGGTGAGGTGTTCCGGGCATGTCCCATTGGGAGGAGACCCCGGGGAAGACCCAGGACACGCTGGAGGGACTATGTTTCTCGGCTGGCCTGGGAACGCCTCGGGATTCCCCCAGAGGAGCTGGGTGAAGTGGCCGGGGAGAGGGAAGTCTGGGTTTCCCTGCTGAGACTGCTGCCCCCGCGACCCGACCTCGGATAAGCGGAGGATGATGGATGGATGGAAGTGTTTCCACAATTTTGGTCACAGTACGTTTAAGATCTAAATATTTTAAGATCAGAATAGTAATAAACCTAGTACAACCTATCAATGTTTTCATTTTACAGTTTCAGCATTGATTGCTATTTCATTTACTTCCATTATGTGTTTCAAAACACTGGTTGATTGATATTAACCAGTCACAATAGCTGCAGTCTGATTTCATGAGCTATGTTCAAATATAAATACAAGGAAAAGGTTTGTGAACTGTTTGGATTACTAATATGGATTACTGGCATACATGGCTCCTACAATGTGATCTGATCTTCATCCAAGTCTTAATAATAAATTATTCTTATTTAAATACACACAATAACTTACCATGCCATATCTTTATCAACAAATGGTTGATGGAAAAAGTATGTTAAGCTCTACAATGAGAAAATGGGTAACTGGAGTTAGGTGTGGGGTTCAGCTCCCCTGCCTTGGATGGATGGACGGACGGATGGACTGAAAAGAGATTTCAGAAGACCTCAGAAGAAGTGTAAGACTGGAATGGGATATAAAAGTGTTAAAGAAATGGGACTCCATTAGTAAAGTCTGGCAGATAGTTTACAAATGGAAGAAATTCAGCACCATTGAAACAAATATCAATGCAAAGGCATGCCACAGACTCCTCATTAAAACAAGTGAGAAGAACCCTAGGGTGGCAGCTAAGGATCTGCAGGCATCTCTTGCACTTGATTTTTGTGTTCATAAGTCGATGAACATAAGAAAAAAAACACTGGGAGGTTACCATGGAGGAAACCATGGAGACTACCTGAATGCACAACACTACTGGACCAATATTCTGTGGACAGATAACGCAAAAATTTTAACTGTACCAATACCATCACCTTTTCACAACTGTGAATCATGGTGTGGGGCTGCTTTGCTGCCTGAGGGCTTACAGTCATCAAGGGACCAATGAATTGCAAGCTGTATCAGAAAATTCCATAATAGAATGTCAGGGTGTCTGACTGTGACTTAAAACTCGATATAAGTTGAGTCTTGCAACATGACAAGAGATCCTAAACACTGGAGTGAACCAGCAACAATGGTTCAAAGAAACAAATGACATTATTTTTGTTGTTTACAATTCCTGCCCTCATGCAGCAGAATGATCTCAAGCTGTTCAAGCAAGATATCCCAAAAACATACATAACCCAAAACAGTTCTGAAAGGTAGGTAGAAAATGGGATTGATAAAGCAAAATATACAAAATCACTCCACAAGTTTGATCACCTACAGAAAGCATCTTCTTGAGGGTATTGCCAGTAGACATAAAATTTAACGGTACACAATTTTCCCCACCAATGACCTTAATTATTTAAAGCATTTCAAAAGGGTTTCGTTTATTGATTGTCAAATTGTTCAATAAAGATGTAAAATGTTTACGCTGATTGTCAAAACGGCCTCCGGTTATTATGTCTTAAATGTAGATCAGATAAAATTTCAGGAGCCATTTGAGAAATTCAAATAATTCCAAAGAGGTCCACAAACTTTTCCTCACAGCTGTATATCAATACTTAACTACTTATCACTGTATCACGTGGTTAATTGCCTCCCTCGTAGAAGATGTAGTTAACATTCTGTTATCATTCTGATGCTGTTCCTGCAACAGGGGCCTGTACCACGAAGCGGGGTTACTGTCTTATCGGGGTAACTTGTCAGATTTAAGGTAGTCTGGGCAAAATGTAAGTGAACGAATATCCATTTCCAAGTCCATTTAAACTGTGGTACCTAAAATCCAACAAGTTACCCTGATAAGCCAGTAACCCCGCTTCGTAGTACGGGCCACAGGTGTCACTGAGACAGAAGTCAAAAAATGTTGCAATATTTCCCCCATGGTGCCAGCTGCAGGACCAGGAAGTCTTACAGATAATCTTCCTTTTTCAGGAGAACCTTGAAAATGTCTGCCGGAAATTAAATAATGTGCCTGTGGTTGCTTCTACCTGTACCATTATTGCATCTATACTGTGCATATTGTGTGATTAATGTTCCATTAAGCCCGCCATAAGCTTTTAAGCTTAGAACTGGTGTACAGGCTGGCAATGGGAATGCAAAGACATGTTGGCTCAGAAGCACCTTGGGCATCACATTCAAGAGAGCCCTGTGTTACACTCCCAGGAACTTTATGGGGCAATCAGATTCAACTGCATTAGCAGCCACACATATGAACTCTACAAGTACAGATGTCCACAAACACATAGACAGATGCCTTAATATAATGGCAGCCAGATAGTCACACAAGATAATGAATACATTTAGCTGTGACAATCCAAAGTCCTTTATAATTTGTGCAACCTATTTATTTGGGCAAGGTTTAACTAGGGCAATCTCAGCAAAGTGCTGGGCGCTGCTTAAAGATATAGACCTACTAGTCTGAAAAAGTGCGATTGGATGCTTTCCTGGCTACCACACCCCTGGACTCATGATTAACATCTATGTCTTTCTGGAAACGACCTTACTTTTCACGGCTGATCCTCCTGTACATGTACTCTAGTGCATTTACATAGGTTCAGGTTCAGACTAATGAAAAGAAGAATTTAAGAAAGCTGTGTGTTTATTTACTTAAGAGTATGAATTTGATTATCACTCAGGTGCATCTTAGGTTTGTGTGTGTGTGTGTGTGTGTGTGTGTTTTAACATGAGGCTGCTGCTTCCAAGCATGACCCACTTTCAACTCCCTATGAGGAAGAAACACTGACCCATCACTGTCCCTGATACAGGTCCCATACACACTGCACTACTATCCCTGATACAATTCTACACATTAGCCTACAGGATATTGGCATGCATCCTCTTAGTCTGCAGTGTCTGTACAGTATGCTAAAAACAGGTATTTACACTGAACAACATTGATCAATATTATCCCTTAAAGATATATCACACTTTTGTACAGCACATGCCATAAAACTTTCTTCTTAAGGAACTGTAACACATAAAGAATCCAGTTTCAGAGAAGCACATATCTGTTTACAGCATCTTCTACAATCTTTCAACAGCAGCAAACAGGGTCTCCCATTCTACATCTACACCCAGGCTGGAGAACTCAAAAACATTTTATTTGACAATCCCAGCTCCTGGGGAAATATAATGCTTTGCAGTACTGGTTCATACTGCTAGTGTTGAGACTGTAAATTTCCTTGTCAAAGAAACATGGCCACCTACATGAACTCCCAATGCTATAGCCTACAGACTCTGTCCTTTCACTACAAGACAAAAAAAAAGACAACCCAAAATGTAACTGGGACATTCACACTTTCTCAGGTCATATAAATCACATAAATCACAATGCACCTGTTCAGCGTCTCTTGCATACAGGGAAGAACTGACAAGTTTGGCCATCTACTTTCCAACATTTAGTGCTCACTGCTCTCCCTCACCTTCTTAAACAGTAAGCAAGCACTAAATATCTTCTAGTTTTCACTACCTATTCATAACTTTGACAAGTCATTGAATCTAAAAGTGATTACAGATGGATCTTAACAGAACAGAGCCAAGGAAGAAACACAGGTCACACTCAGTGAGTTAGTTCAGTTCAAATTGTTAAAGCAATAACTTAAATCATAAATGAATTAGAATTATTATTAAATCATAAGTGAATTAGAATTAGTTACAATTCACCCCAAGGCTAATCTTTTTCCAAATTAATTCAAATAGTCACTAATCACCCTTTAAGCAATGATTACATATAAAAAAAATGTACAATAGAACTTCTGGGTTTGTCACAACTTACAATTCACTGTAACAGACAACTCAGAGGACAGCAGCATTAATCTGATCCATCAGCATCAGGATTGAGCAAATTTGGACTGACTACCATCACCCACAAAAACATCATAGATAAGGGCATCACCATACTCTTGCAAAGTTTTGGAATAGCATGTACAAAGTCCCCCCTTACTTATTATTTCAGGGTGATTATCAGAAACAGTTGGATTATGTAAGGCGGGTAGGGGTAACAAAGAACGCAATGCACACACTGAATCCAAGGTAAGAAGCTTGTGGACATGCCAGTCTTTATTGTCTCTGTGTGCTACCACTATGGTTTTTGGAGGTCACAGATGCATAGGATCAGAAGTGAGAAGAGCACTTATAAGACAATAATGTTCTGGGCCACACAATTTCAAGAAACTTTCAATATCCTTCATCAAGGACATTAACTTTCTTATTAATGCACATGGTGATTTCACTATGTTTAAATTACTTTCATCGTCAACCCAGAAACCCAATAAACAACTGAAGAGGAAACTGGAAAGGGCAACTAGAGGCTGTTTTGCATAAACCTTTGCAAAGACACTCAAACCCCTAGGTTCATCTCAGTGCCCACATCACAGAACAAACAAATAGGAAACTACAGAGTGGGCTGTGGATAAAATATTAATTGACAATGAACTGATTTCATTCATAAAAGGATAATCTAGTGCAGGACTGGATCAAGGCTTACTTAAGTTATGAAGTAAGTTCTATTTTTGAAACTGCTTTCCCCCTTCTTTCTTATCTTAATATTTTATAGTCTGTCTCTTGTGCTTGGTCTGTCCCCCTTTCCCTCTACCCTCCATTACCCCCTGTCTGCTGTTAGTTATCTTCAGTCCTTCCTCACCCCATTATCAAATTTTCCCCTTTACATGGTGTTTCTTTGCTCTATCCTTTTCTCCATCTCCTCCCTCCCTCCCTCCCTTCCTCTCAACACTGTTTTAAGCAGGTCAGCAGGCAGGGCTGATGAGGGGAAAAAAAGCAGCACCAAGGAGAGCAACCGCTTCCTGCAAGTGCTATTCCAACTGCACACATACAGTGTCCAATTCTGACTAACAGAGACGTGCATATGCATGCATGCACATACATACACATAACTTTAAAAGAAACAATCAAGTGCTGCAAACACACCTCCAATTGCAGCCCAAAGCATAACTGTTTTACCTGAGACCTGTGTGCTTCTGGCCCTGCTGTAAATAGCTTGACTGGCTATCAAAGCAGAGCCCAAGTACTCTTGGTTTTTGGACTCTGCTTTGGCACATAATTGAGGAACAAAGAGTAAAGGACAAATACAATAATGCAGAAAACTGGGATAAATGCCACAGTGCATAGGCTTATGAACAGAACACAGAAATACAGTAGTTTGGATAAATATTCTTGGATGCTATTTTACAATATATGATAGTTAGTATAGTTGTAATGGTACAGTTCAGTGCAATACAAATACAGCAAGGAACACATAATTTTATTGAAATTATTTATTATGAAAACTGCAAACACAAACAGAATTAGAAACAGTTGTAAACGAAAACCAATGTGTCTGTCGACCTGTCTAAAAATTTTTTTTTAAAAAAGACACTTATATGCACATTGTAAAAATATAAATAGATGAGATAGTATGTTGAATGCCTTTTCAGCAACACGTCTGAGTTCTGGGTAACAGAGCTGACAGGCAGTCTTTGTCTTGTCAACTACTCTCTCTCCAGTGTTAGTGTATTTTATTGCAAAGGAAAAATGTTCCCGAACTGCTGTCTACGACTGACTGTGTCCAGGATTAGCCATAACCCTCTCACAGCTACAATTAGCATCTTCAACATCTACTTCTGAATATAGGTTCAGACTATGAAAATTATGTACTGAACAGTACATGACGAATACATGTACCGTTACAGCCCTAGTAGCGGCTACTTTGATCACACCTGGACCATTATACTAACCATGACAGAGCACAGAACAACTCAGCACTGCTGACGACACTTGCAGCCAACTGCTGACCCTGACTTAGACCAATACAGTGCAGAGAGACTGCAGAGATTGTGGCTTGGTGGGAGTGGCTCACACAAGCTGTTCAGACAACAATCGCATAGCTTTCTGATCCAATGCCACTGCACTAACACTGAGTTTTACAAGCTTACTGCTATACTAGTACTTGCAAAAGCTGCATATTTCAGAAATAAATGGATTCCGCTGCAGGTACTGCCAAACCAATCTAAATGTGACATTAAGATTTTATTGAAACATTGTGTTCCAACTGGGTTCTTACTATTCTGCAATAGGCGTTACAGGAGCCTTAGGTACCGCATCAGCGGGTTCAGGAATAGTTTCTTCCACAACACCATCACCATTCTGAACTCTCAACCATTACCACTTAATAACTGACCATTGTAAATATCAATAACTTTTGGCTGCACTTTTTGTATATTTCACCTGTTTACATATATCTATTCTGCACAAAAAAATATTTCTTATATCTATATTTATTCATATATAATGTATTTCACATTTCTATTAAAAATTATCACTATTCATATATATGCTCTCCCTTGTGTGTGTGTGCGTGTGCATGCATACACACAAATATATATATATATATGTGTGTGTGTGTGTGTGTGTGTGTGTGTATATATATATGTGTGTATAT
>JAODKC010000607.1:0-10194 GCA_026777985.1 Mormyrops attenuatus
TGATCCACAGGATTTATTTGCATATATTTACATTTACATTTTAAAAAGCCATAAAAAGGGAACATGCACTTTTTAAGAGACTGTGTCAGAAATGCAAATATTTTTTCAGTGCTTGATGCCAGTCGTGGGTTTCCATCAATGTCTTGGGCCAACACCATCCCCACAGACTCCATAGAGGCACCTGTATGTATTTTTAAAGGAATAGCAAAGTTGGGCAAAATCACAATAGGGGCATGTGAGCGCCCCCTTCAGGTATGTAAAAGCAGCCTCACAACTGACAGCCAATGAAGTGGCACATTTTTTCCTGTTACACAATACAAGGGTTATTAATAAAACATCTGTAGTATAAGCACAAGCCCACAAAGGCTCTTACCTCTGAGGGGGTGCGAGGAGTAGCCAGGACTTTCTCTGTATTTTTGGGGTCAGGCTGGAGCTCATGACAGGAAACCACATGACCCACTAACACCACATCGTCCCTGGCTAGATAGCATTTCTTAGTGTTGAGTTTTAGGCTTAATTGTGGAGAAAAGTCCCGCCAGATGGGCCAAATTGTCTGCAAACATGCGATTATAAATGAAAATATCACTCAGTTGGACCATGCAAATGTGCCATGGCAGGCCTCTGAGGACCAGCCCCATCAGTCTTTGGACCGTAGCTGGAGAATTAAGCACTGGCACTGGCTCTCACAGTCGCTGGCACTGCTGCAGCTGCTTCTGCTGGGTGATAAGCAGGGGGAGGGGGAGGGGGAGGCAGAGAGGATGTGGATGGCAACGGAGGGCACAGGGGAATCTCTTCCTGTTTTCTCTTTGCCTTGTTTTGAACACCGCCCTGTAACACCATACTGACAGACTGTGCTTGAGCTTCGCTTCTGGCCCTTTCAGCTTTTAGATCTGCTGACTCCCTGGTCAGTTTGTCCCGCAGTCCTTTATTATTTGCCTTTTCTTTCTCTAACTCCTTTACCTTAGCCACATATATCCATTTTTCAAACTTTCCTAAATCTCCCCGCTTGCTACAACATCCCTTTTTACCTTCTTTTGCACGCCTCGTATGCTGTTTATTACTGGGTCGGAAGTGCCATTTGCGGGCCAACGCCCACCTGGCATCTTGCACCATTCAGCACATTCCTTGCCAAAGCCTTCTCCCATCCCAAGTTCTACTATATCGAGGCATGTGTGTTTCTCGCCTGGCCTGCGCCAGCTGTGCTTTCTCATTTGTTTTTCGAACTCTGTCGCACCTGCCGGGTCATATGCAGGGTCTGGGGCCCATTTACTCCCTTTACAATTTGAACTGCGCATGACTTCTCTCCTCCATTTCCAAAAATTACAAATCCACTGAATAAAGCACTTCAAGAATGTAAGCGATTCTTCTTTGCGAGAAAGCAAAAGCAAATTTCTTGTGATAGAGCAAACTATTTTTGCAAACTCAGAGCCCTAACACTCCTTTATTATAAAAAAAAGCATAATCAGATACTTCGTTGCAGAAAGACAGACAAACAATTATAATACTTACAGTATGTGTGCCAAATGCACGTCCTGGCAACATGAATTTCAATCCGTGTTCTTATTTTTATTATTGGGACAACTCTGTCATGTGGGTAATCAATACGGGCACCCTTGTCCCAGCTTCTCTGCCTTATTATATGCCTTTGGAATCTCTTACACTTTAATTTCTGTCTAATTTTCTGAATCCAGTGTACACGTCAATCACTCATTCATAACCCTGTGGGACCGTAGTCAACCAACCATTCACACTCCGGTGGGCCCACCAACCTGTTTCCACTTTCCCGTGAAAGCGTGTCTAGACACCCGTATTTGCTTCACTGCAAATACCCGTATTCACTTCCCTGTGAATTCTAGGATATCCTCCGGTGGAGCGCAGTCCACTAGCGCTTTTCCAGTTTGTCAAACCACACTTTCGTGACGCCGCTTAAACATCGACTTCAAGTAAATAAAACAACTTACAGATTCCCTTTTTTTTTCTCGGTCCGCAGATAGGATTGGGATGTCCAGGCGTTCGTCTGACAAGGCTGGAATGCTGACCCGGATCGAATAGCTTGTTTCTCGTTCCTTGGCTGACGGTGGCGCCCAAACGTCCCCTTCTAACAGGACACACCAGTCCTTGCCGTCCGTCCGCACTGACTTCTCCGATCCCGGACGAGCCCCCAGATCTGTCATAGAAATTTCGCTGAAATCGTTTAATTGTTTAAGAGTCTGACAACACTTTATTACCGCAAAGCTTTGGGGGACAGATACTCAGCGGTCTTTCATGCGTTTCGTGATCTGCTCCCCGAGCAACAATTGCACACCTCTTTTATAACAAAAAACGCAAGAGTTTACAGACAGTCTGAGGAGGGGCTGGGTGTCCTTGGACACCAGCTGCTTCTGCAGTCGGGGCCGGTTATCAGTTCGAGGCAAGGTCAACCTGTTAGAAGCCCATGGTTCTTAAGGTTTCCCAACCCCTCCTAGACAGGCTGTTTCCAGTTACTTTCTTCATCTTACTTTAAAAATGAAAACCCATTACTTAAGCCAGCTTGCATTATTGCTTTACATGTTTGGTATAATAACTATTTCAAAGCAGCAATTCATCATTATAATCATTGTAGTTAAATCAACAGTGTCATTATGAATTTCTTTGGTAATTACTGATTGAAATTACACTTGTATTTGCATTAACATTGATTTTTCTACCACACGTGTGACTGGGATCGTGTGAATTTTACTTTTGTAAAGAGAGCAGAAGGAAAAACAAGAGCAGTTTAAATGAGCTTTGATTTTTGAAACACGATAAATTAAATTTGATGTTCATATTAATGACAGCATGTGGGACTAGTGTGGACAATCTTAGCAGTTAGAGGGGTTTTACCTAAAGTATGAAGTTTTCTAGTAATCCATAATCAGTTCTGTTTAACACGAGTACTTAAAATGAATTGCCCTTTAAAGTGAGCCATCAGAGTACAATTAAAATCCATTTAGTTCTCTTTGATTGGAGGTATATTTTGTCCATCCATCCATCCATCCATCCATCCAGTGTGCGAAATACCCGTCAATATTCGGGGGGGTCCCCATCTCCCTATTGTTGCGCAATACCGATCTGTCAGACCCCCCCGGACCCCCCCGTATTTCGCACACTGCATCCATCCATCCATTTTCTGTAACCAATTATTCTATTCAGGGTCGTGGGGGCTCCGGAGTCTGTCCCCAAGACTACGGGTGCAAGGCAGGAAACAACCCAGGATACAGCGCCAACAGTATATTTTGTGTGTGTGTGTCTGTGAATCCACATAATATGTGTGCTCCCTTTTAAAAAAATATTAAAAAACAAGACATACTCAAAATAAAATGCTTACTACTGTTATACCACTTGTACTACATTCATAAACAAGGGCTGATCTAAATCCCGACAGTCACAAAATGTTAACAAGACACAAAGTGATTTCTAAAAGTGTTACTTATACACAGTGGTGTCAAACTGCAGTCCTGGAGGGCCGGAGCCCTGTGTAGCTTAGTTTCCCTGTTACACTACAAATGATTCAGCTCAAGAGCTGTGTGGTAAATAGCACAAGGAGTTGAATCAGTTGTGTTAAATGAGGGGAAACCCAAAAATGTGCAGGGCTCCGGCCCTCCAGGACTGGAGCATGACACCCCTGCTTATACAGACAATAACTACTGTAACTGTAGAGGTATCACCTCCATTCCTGAAGTTTACATAATGTCATGTTGAGGCCAGGTGTGAAGGTCATGTGATTTCCGGCCCTACAGTGGAAGGCCCCTAGGGGAGATTACCCAGTGTTTTTCTTTTTTGCTTTATTAGCAGTTAAAACATGTGACACAGTACAGTGGATCAGCATACAAAATAGGCATCTGTAGTACACAAAGTTAGAAAATAAGATAAGAAAAAATAACAGAAACAGAACAATGAAAAACAATGTAGGAAATTCAGTTGCAAGAGCAATAAATGAAATTCTTTACAAATATTTGTACTCTTTATGGCTTTAGAATTATTATGCCAGTATATAGTTTGGAGGCATTGTTGAAGTTTGTTTTCAAAAATAATAAGCATATATGGTCTATTCCAATATTAATTTTTGTATGTGTGAATTTTTTCAGATTGATAAATTGTCAGCGTGCACTGCGCAGCTGCGAGTTATCTCCGTTAGTTTATAAGTCAAAAGCATAAAAACGATATTCTAAGCCGTAGTGTAGCACAAAACCAAGAATAAACTAAATGAAACCTAGGGGTGGAGAAACAGGGGCGTTTTTGGGATTTTTTATGGGGTGGCACGGGGGGGGGGAAGAATCAGCCGGGGTGGGACTCATAAAACTGCATCAGAAATAAATAGTGCTGAAAATTACCTTATATGACAGTTTTATATTGGTTAAACTTTTTTATATGCCAATTTTTATATACATCTCAGGCATGAATTATTCATTAACAGTATTTATTTGTAACAAACACTGCACTGTGAGTTCTTCACTGAATATTCTCTGCTTGTAAGGTACAGATTTTTAAAATCAAGTTAGATGGCTAAGATAACATTCTCAAACCTCACATTTCGATGTTTACCACTTTATTTGTAGCTTCTTTGGGAGAAGCGATTATACTTTTAATCTTTAAAACAAAAACACAGCTCTTCACTACACTACAGAAGTTTCCAAATCAGCTACATATTCAACTGACTCTCTTGGGAGCTCAGCTTTAGAAGCCATTATACGTGAGAGTCACATATTACTTTGCAACAGAGAAGACAGGACAACATCCTCGGCCCGTAGCCCAGTCGAGTCTATGCTGCTGTTTGAAAAAAATCCGCTCTTCAAAACATGCAGATACACCAGCGCTCCGATCCAATGACCGGCATTGTCAGGTTAACCGGGAGTGATTGACAGCACTCTGATCAAATGATGCTGAGCACGGTCAGACAGACAGTATTGTAGACCAATAGTGTTAGGAGGGTATCAGGAGGGCCAATCGTATTTTTCGGGGGAGGGTGCCACCCCGTGTCACCATTCTAGACCCGCCCCTATCGTTTTTATAAACAGTTAAGAAAAAAAGTTATCAGCACCTGAATGAAGAAAATGAAGACGGACAGTATCATTGTTATGTTAATCTTGTTCAAGTTCGTCATTAACTCTGATGGTATGTATCGACTTACGTTCGTTAAATAATGTTTAATAAAGAAAACTACGATAATCTTAAGTAATATTTTATGGTGTGTGTTTATACCCAGTGTGGTAATTTTAATAAATACGGCTATCCAGCTTCCAAGTTAAAATGTCTTGCAGCTGTTGCGTGGTTTTTAAATCTTAGTAAAATAAAAGTTTTGTATTCCCTGTATTCAAATGTAAGCATCCTTATAGAATTATACACTTGTTTTTGATATTAGCGAAAGGTTTAGATTTTCCGTTTTTAAATTTTGATTTTGCTGAGACCTTTCAGTTTTTTTCCCTCCTGCTTAAACAGCAGCTGAACCACACCAAATATGTCATCTTATCAGTGAACCACATCTTAAGTCGGAAAGGCGACTCCCCCTTTACCGTTAGTCCATGGTTCCTTTACAGTAATATTAAGGGTATTGGGCGTCTTCTGTTTGAGTCGCTAAGTTGTTGGTTTAAGATGCGCGAACTCATGATCAGACCTGAAAAGCATGATCAGAAAGACATCATTTTGAATAGATGTATTACTGTGTTAATCAGATCATATATATGTTTTAAAATGTGGCGAAATTTGCCCGTCGTGTAGAAATTGTTTTTTGTAGACGAGACTGAAGTTGCTCCTTATTCGGATTATTCCGGTCCACCTTAAATGATCCGCAGCCGAATGCAATGAGACGATTGCGCCTGTAGGGGGACCCATTTACCGAGGCTTACCTTCAGAACTTCATTTGGATTCATTTCGATTCGCGTTGACTTAACGCATCGGCTGACTTTTTTTGTAACCACTTCAAGGAAAGTACATATCTGGACAGTTTAAATGATAGTATGTGCACAAACGTTTATCCATTCACAGTTCTTAGTTATTTTTGTCTCTCCGTAGCTTACTATTCTTAAGAAAATGTATATGAACGAAAATATTTACCTTACAGATACTATAGATCATTTGTGTAGAAATGGTTATGTGTACATGTGTTCATGTGTTCATTTCTGTATTACATATGAAATTGATATGACTTATTTTGATGCATGACCCAAAATCCATGGAACAATGAACTTAAATGGTACTATGTGAACACTTCCAGGTAGAAGCCAGCAGGAATAAAATACTGTTGGCAATATTTGACATAATTTTGTTTATTTTTAACCATTAAAAGTTATGTGGTGCCTTTAGGTATGCATAGGTTTTCATTACTTGATCATTAAGGAGTAGGACCATTAAGTAAGGAGCCTAAACTTCGCATGACATCAAATTACATCTAAATGAAAATATAACTTCTTATGTTCTTCTTAGATTTAACATGATGGGATTATTTCCAGGCAGGAGCCCAAGGATTTAAAGGGTCACTGAAAATTCACTTCAATATGATGTATGAAAGTAATTTCACTTGCTATCAGACTGGTCCAAAGTGATTTTCCTGGTGGAGGGGTTTGTGTGCCTCTGTGATCCTAGGAACTACAGTATGTTGATAGGGGCTGTTGCCCCTGGTAGGGTCTCCCAAGGAAAATTGGTCCTAGGTGAGTGGCCAGACAAAGTGTGATTCACAAAGGAAGATGTTACCCTGTCCAGATTGGGGAGACTGGGGCCCCCGCCTTAGAGCTAGGCTTGGGGGGAGCTTGTTGATGAGAACCTGGATGCCAGTCCTCCAATGGGGCCAGGGTGGGCATAGCCTAAAAGGGTTACATGGCTCCACCCTCCTGTGGGCCCACCACCTGCAGGAGATGCCGTGGGGGTCGGGTGCAGTATAGATCGGGTTTCAGTCAAAGGCCGGGCCCTCG
This sequence comes from Mormyrops attenuatus, assembly GCA_026777985.1. NCBI lineage: Eukaryota > Metazoa > Chordata > Actinopteri > Osteoglossiformes > Mormyridae > Mormyrops > Mormyrops attenuatus. The sequence continues at coordinate 6,927 of JAODKC010000607.1, forward strand.
TTGGACTGATCATCAGTGACCCAATCTGGCTTTAAGCACATGACATGAAACCTCTCCGGCGGGAAAGGAGCCCGAGCTGGTCCAGGAGTTAAAGAGACACCAATTAGATATAGTCGGGCTCCCCTCAACGCACGGCTTGATCTCTAGAACCAAATAGCTGGAGAGGGGCTGGACTCTCTTCCACTCTGGAGTTGCCCATGGTGAGAGGAGCCAGGCAGTCGTGGGTCTCCTTCTAGCTCCCCTGGTTCAGTGTTAGTATGTTGGAGTTTACCCCGGTGAATGAATTGTCACCTTCCTTCGACACTGTCTAAGAGGATGGGCTCTGACTGTCTTTTGGTTTTGCACCAGTTCAGAGTATAAGGCCTTCTTGGAGACCCTAGATGGGGTGCTGGAAGGTGCCCCTACTGAGGACTTAATTGTTCTGTTGAGATAGTTGAACACTCACGTGGGTAACGACAGTGAAACCTGGAAGGGTGTGATCGGGACGAATGGCCTACCCTGTCTGCACCCGAGTGGTGCTCTGTTATTGGGTTTCTCTGCTAACCACAGTTTGTTCGTAACAAACACCATGTTCTAGCATAAGGGCATTTATAGTGCAACTGGCACCAGACCACCCTAGGTTCAATGATAGATTTTGTAATCATATTTATTACATTCCAGAGGGAGTCAGGGGACATTGAACCTAAATGTCTAATTCTCCAGGACTCTAATGCAAAAGCAGCTGCGGCCATAAGGTTGCCAGTGCCTGTTGCGGTGGCAGTCCCTGAATCTCATGTTGGACACTGGTGGTAAAGGGAGCCGTCAGGCTGGAGAAGGAGGCATTCTGAGCTTGGTTAGAAGCAGCTGACCGGTACCAGCAAGCCAAGTGGAATGCAGCCTTAGCAATTACTGAAACAAAAACTCGGATGTAGGAGGAGTTTGGTGAGACCATGGAGAAGGACTTTCGGTCAGCCTTAAAAAGATTCGGGCAAACTGCTCAAGAGGGGAAACCAAGGCTTTACCCATGCGGTTTACAGCAGGGATGGAAAATTGTTGACCTCAAATGGGGATATAGTCAGGTGGTTGAAGGAGTATTTTGAGAATATCCTTAATCCTACTGATACACCTTCCTTGGAGGAAGTAGAGCTTGAAGACTCAGGAGGACTTACCCATCTCTAGGGCTGAGGTCACTGACGTAGTCAAAGAACTTTTCGGTGATAAGGTTCCGGGGGTGGATGAGATTCGCCCTGAGTACTTGAGAGCTCTCAATGTTGTTGGGCTGTCTCGGTTGACACACCTCTTCAACATTGCATAGAGGTTGGGGACAGTGCCTTTGGATTGGCAGGTATAGGTTCTGCTGTTGTGGGCCATCAGGTCCCTGTATAAACAGAGGTAGAATTTTGTCGGCATTAGCAGTAGTAAGTCAGACTTGTTCCCACTGGGTGTTGGACTCCATCACGGCTGCCTTTAATCACTAATTCTGTTCATAACATTGATGGACAGAATTTCTAAGCATAGCCAAGGGGAAGATGGGGTCCGGTTGAGTGGCCTCAGGATCGTATCTTTGCTTTTTGCAGAAGATGTGGTCCTGTTGGCTTCATTGGGCTGTGACCTGCAGCAGTTTGCAGCTGAGTATGAGGTGGCCAGGATGAGGATCAGCACCTCCAAGTCAGAGGCCATGGTTCTCGGCCAGAAAACAGTGGATTGCTCTCTCCTAGTGGGGTGGGAGTTACTGCCTCAAGCAGGGGAGTTTAAGTACCTTGATACTTAAGAGCTTGTTCATGAGTGAGGTAAGAGAGCAGGAGATTGACAGGCGGATTGGTGCAGTATGGGCAGTATTCTGGATGCTATACCGTTCTGTGGTGTTGAAAAGAGAACTGAGCCGAAAGGCAAAGCTTTTGATTTACTTCTCAATCTATGTTCCTACCCTGACCTATGGTCACGAGCTTTGTGTAGTAACCAAAAGAATGAGGTCGTGGGTACAAGTAGCAGAAATGAGTTTCTGGGTATCTGCGCTCCGCCTTAGAGACAGGGTGAGGAGCTCACACATTCAGGAGAAGCTCAAAGTAGAACTGCTGCTCCTGCGCATCGAAAGGAGCCAGTTGAGGTTGTTCAGGTACCTATCTAGGATGCCTCCTGGTCACCTTAGTGGGGAGATGTTTTAGGCATGCCCAACTGCGAGGAGGCCCGGGGCAGACCCAGGACACACTGGAGAGATTATATCACTCAGCTGTTCTGGGAATGCTTTAGCACTAGCGCTATGTTTGAGCACCTGAAGAGGAAGCGCACGGGCTCTATTATGGATGATGGCTGGACCGCTACAGTAGGCAAATCCACCATAAGTGCTGTCTGTTCATGTTTATTAAATTTGCATTAGAACGGAGAGCTTTTTAATATCTTTTGTCATTGTAGCTCCTAAATACACTCATTATTAAAGCCACAAAGTTGTCTGTCTGCTACGTTAGAATCTTCATTGAATAGCTGTTTGTGAAAATGTTTAGGCTAATATCTGGGCTCATTCTGTGTTGACTGACGGTGCCAGTGTGTAAGTTTGTGTAATGTTGGGCTTGTTGGGACCAGTAAATTATCGTAAACTAAAACTGAAGTGAAAATGGACACTAAATAAAAGAATAATTCGTGAACTGAAATAAAAATGAAAACCATATTTACAAAAAAAAAACCTATCGGATTTTAGTCTGCGAAAAGTACCGCCACACCACCAACATCTTTTACCTTGTTTGACCATAGTATCTCCTCTTTTAAAACACGTTGCGGCTGTTGTTCTGTCCCTTCCTTCATTGCAACTTCAATACTTATCACTTGTGTCACATGTGGATACACCAAATTTTTACAGATTACCGGTACTTACTTTTGGGCATCACAATATGCATCTCATTAATACGTCTAGGCATACTACTAACCTGTTTATCGATTTGTGGGCAAAAATAACATGCGTATACTGTAGTGCGGAAAAGCCCTATCTAGATTATCTAAAGCCCTGCAATGACAAACACATCGTTCTTTTCAACTTAAACTAAATGGTCAAGTTGATTTTCTGGGGGAAAATGAATCATTTAGATTAACTGCCCAATCGATAAAATAGTCGATAAATATCGAAAAATTGTCGTTAGTGGCGGCCCTAAAAATAAGACCTCTATTTTGTGTCTGGTGACTCATATAATAATGTTCAAGAAAGTATGATTGAAATGATTTTGTTATGAGTGTCCTAACTGATGTGGAAATATTTATACGAAATACTCTAGTATTGACATGTATTTGATGAAGTGTG
>JAODKC010000608.1:0-10192 GCA_026777985.1 Mormyrops attenuatus
TGATCTGAGAGCTGAAGCCAGCGCCTCACAGCATTTCTCTGTGAGTTCACACCGGTCCACCCTTAGGAAAGTGAAACGCTTATAAAACCAGCTTTGAATTGGTGCACTGTATGTGAGCCATCGCTGCCATCACAAAAGAGATTTTAAAACAATGAATTTATTGTACAGCATATAAAAAGCACATTAACAGTCACCCCAGGTTTTGATTGGTGTCAATTTTTATCCATAACTATTGTTAAACTCAGCATATTTAAGTTCTAAACTGTAACATAAAACTGTCACATTTCTTTGTCCATTAGCTCTGCTGACCAACACAAACCATGTGCCAAGAATGACCGGCTTCCTGCTTTACTGTTTAATTATTTCTAACATGGTTTACAGCCGATTGGTTTGTGGGATATAAGGAAGTAGAAGAACAAAGAAGCTGTTTGTGTTTATTTATTATGTTGCTGCTGAAATGCATTATGGGTCATCCTGCCCAATTTTTTTTTTGGTAAAAACACATTTTCTGTAGCAGGGTAATTATTGATAACAAAAAATTAAATTAAAAGAATTAGTATTTTTATGAAAATGTTTTCTATTTAGGTAAAGTAATGGTAGGTTAACCTTTAATTACCGTTAATACCTGGAAAAGCAATGGTCGACTCTCAGCCAAAAAACTGAGGGAGGTTATCCATGACAGTATGGTGTTAGATCAGTGGGCAAGGCTTGGAGACCTTGGATGGGGAGCTGGACGGCACCCCCCTTCTGGGGACTGCATTGTTCTGCTGGGAGGCTAACATTCACGTGGGTAGCGACAGTGAAACCTGTAACTGGGAGGAATGGCCTGGCCGATCTGAACCCGACTGCTGCTCTCTTATTGGACTCCTGTGCGAACCACAGTCTGTCCATAACAAACACCATGTTCAGCATAAGGGTGTTTATAAGGGCACCAGAGCACCCAGGCCGCAGCTCGACTATATAAATCGTAACTGATGGGACCGGCACTTTGTCACTTATAATATCACTATAATATTGTTTAAGGTTTCATGTTCTTTTGATTATTTTTATTTTCATACTTATTCCTACACTTTTACTTTGTCTATTTTTACTTTATTTCTTCTCTTTTTCAGAAAGCACTTTGAATGACCTTGGTGTATGAACATCTAATATACAAAGAATCTTGACTTGAACTGACAAAAAATGTTCATTCTCTACTCACTTCAGTTTCTCCAGTTTACAGCCGGGATCCTCCAGTACAGCAGAGAGCAGCTTCACTCCCGAGTCTCCTGGGTGATTGTAGCTCAGATCCAGCTCTCTCAGGTGTGAGGGGTTTGACCTCAGAGCTGAAGCCAGGGAAGAACAGCCTTCTTCTGTGACTCTACAGCCTGACAGCCTATAGAAAGGAAATCACAAAATTTCAGACAAAATACAGGTGGCAGCGACCCGTCAGAATGTCAGTGCTGACGTGCCCAAAGCCACAGCCTGACTGGGACCAGCGACTGGCCTGGACCCCCCAGACCAAACAGGCTTTCAGCACCTCCCCCTTTTCCTCCATCTATTTTCTCCTTGGTCCTGATAAAAAGTTGCCATTCGGTGGCAATATTCTCCACCCGGGTTTGTCGGTGTGCCTCTGTTCCTGCAGTACCCAGTAATACTGACCTTAGGATCTCCAGTTTACAGTGTGAATCCCCCAGTCCAGCGGAGAGCAGCGTCACTCCTGAATCCTGCAGGTCATTGTCACTCAGGTCCAGCTCTCTCAGGGGTGAGGATTTTGATCTGAGAGCTGAAGCCAGCGCCTCACAGCATTTCTCTGTGAGATTACAGCTGTTCAGCCTGGAAAAGAAAACATTTTAAGACAACTACATACACAACCTACAGATTGTTAATGGTCTTGTGTACCATTAACAATGCATGTGGTAATACTACTAATTTTCCCGTAACATATTCCGACAAATTAAACAGCTTCCACTGCAGTCGGCAGCCATCTTTCTGCCAGGTGTCCCCAAAGTAGGACTGGGTATGGCACTTCGGTACTTTTGTGGTACTGACCAAAATGCTCTGGTCCTATCGAGGATGGAAAAATTTATTCTCATTTGGTGCCAAATTTCGATACCCAAACACAAACACGTTATAGAGCAGAAACGTATGTCCAGAGACAAACCTGGGAACCGGTTCGCGTGTGTTTGTTTTTGCTTTTCACATAATGTAAAAAAAAATGCTTCAGAAAGCAAAAGTGTGCCTCCACAGGGTTACAGACTGCCACCATTTAGCCGAATTCTGTGATCATTTTTGGAGACAGTGCGGCTACATTTTATGACTAGCGATGATTTGCTGGTTGCTTGACCACAAGCACCGGCACTAAGATGGAAGTTACGCAGAAATGCAGAAGAGAGACGGAGCAGATAGAAGTATTTTTGAACCTCAATAAGACTGAACACGTTTTCGCTGCGTCTCCATATATTCCTGTTGCCGGTGTTCTGATGAGTTGAGCTACCTAGCGAGACGTGTTATCGAGCCTTTCTGCGCATGTGCAGTTCCACCGTCTTGGGATTAGGGCTATCGATTAGCACTACGGTAGCATAACTCGACAAAGTAGCTCAACTCGTCAGAACACCGGCAGTGAAACGTTACAGCGTTTTTATTCTGTGGAAATAATTAACAAAACGACTTGTTCAAATAAAAGATTTGTGCTATAATTTTTTATTGTTATTGTTGCAATTGATTTCAAAATAAAGCGTATTGGTATCGAAAAAAAAAAAAATGTATCGTTCAGGAGCTTACAAACGTTTCTGACGATTAAACTTTACCTGCGATAAATGTTATTCGGCTTACGGTCTGGTAATAGTTTTCAATGTAACACCCCCTTGTAGACAGCTGACCACACCCCCCCTTAGCTACGATCAACGGGGTATACCAAAACAAGGGGGGGGGGATTATACCCCTAGAATTGTATTTGCACAGGTTGTTATAAAAATACAATTTCTTTACTGAATACAATTAAAAGAGTCAGACAGGTTAGTCATTCAGCAGATCAAAGACATTAAACAAAACATAGAAAGGACATGCCAAGCTACCAGGTCCAAGCCAGTTCAACCGCTAAGATGAATCACTTAGTCTCAATACCACACGTGAACAAATGCAGGCGCTCCATCCGCTACACACAAAAAAAGGGAAAAAAACCCATATACGGCAACTTCCTATAATAATGATCACGCCAGTGAATATTAAAAAACGAGAGAGAGAGACTAGACTCAAGCTTCACCGCACATCAAACTCACCATTCAGGTGATCTAGCGTCAGACACACCCTGCGGTTAACCAGGCTTAACACGACCGCAACTAGCTAAGCAAAAAGGGGGGGGGACGAAGAGAGACAAAACACAAAAAAAAAGAGAAAAAAAGAGAAGAAAACCCTCCAACCCGGGACTCCAACACCCACAGCGTTTACAATATACAGCCCACAGGATGGAGGGTCAAACGAATACAACAATACTATAAAATTTCAAACTGCAAACATGACACAGACATACTCCATAGAGAACAGCAGCTATAGCGCAAAACACTAAAGGAGCACAGAAAAAAAACAATGTAAAGTTCCCCTGTACCCAATGGGGCACATACCTCTAAACATAACATCACTCACTTGCTTCTGTTGCTTCAATACGGAATAGCCCAATTTACATAGGTCAACATACCTGTTACCATTCCAATAGCCAGCGCTCGGTGGACGCCGCTTCAGCAGTCCAGTGTAGTATATATACACAAAGTCTAAAAACATAACCATTTCGGCTCACCTTACCGCTGATCACAGCGCCCATAAAAACGCTGACACTCGCAATAGCGAAGCTGACAACCCTCAAATGATCCCGCAAGAGCGCACATCCGTGGGAAAGCAACAAACACAAAAACACAAATGTCTGACTGATTACCCAGCAGGAGAAAGAAAGCAACAAAACAAACAGCAAAATGTCCCCACGCTACATCAAAGTTAGTGGAAACAATAATCCGCTAATAAAAATGTTGCCTTTGCTAATTAGTAGTTAGCGTATAGGCGGGACCCTGCCCACCACTATGCATATCAAACAGACGATAATCCCTAATAATGTTCTGTACGTGTTATTATTAAATCTAGCTCTGTAAGATGAGGCCAGGAGAGTGAATATGCTCTACAAAATCTAAATTCAATATATAGACAGGGAGAGCACTCAGATGCGGCGACCCTAGATTTGAATGAAGATTTTTTAAATGACACGTGAATTCCTGATCCCATGAATGAAATACTTTTTCCTGTATTGCTGTATCTGGGAACCTGTCAAATCACCTACACCGGGGGTGCCCGATACGTCGATCGCGATCTACTGGTCGATCGCAAAGGTAGTGCGAGTAGATCTTATGGCATAAAACTGAGGATGGATGACGCGATCGACCGCACCAGCTGCTGCACGCTACCGAGTCACCTAGTTAGCCTCCAGTTTATTTCTACTGAACTTAAGAAAGGGTATAAAATGAATGGGGGAGCTGGACCAAGAAAAAGCCAAACCCTTCCATTCCATACGGAATGGGGGGAGGCCGGATTGTTTTTATGCACCATGTCATATTCGAAGTGCATTTGCCTCATCCGTCAGTCTACTGTTGCTATTCGGAAGAAGGGAAATGTGGAGCGGCATTTTCGGACCGTTCATAAAAACAACATTAAACAACATAAAGACAACATTAACTTCCCTCCGAAAAGCGAGATGAGAAATAGAAAGGTGAAGGATCTAAAATCCCAGTTCAATTAAAAAAATCCTTTTTTTTAAATCTAAAGACAAGATAATAATAATAATAATAATAATACATAAATAAATAAGTAATAAAGAATACCATATTTATAAATAAATATATGTTTTAAATATTTATAGTAGGTAGATTATTTTGACTTGGTCATTTATAAGTAATTCGCAAGCTGGAAAAGTGTGGGCAGCCCTGACCTACACACTAAATACAGAACTACCAGTCCTGACAGATATGCCTTTAAAATAAATATTTGTTTAAAAGAAATATTTATAAATATCGATACTTTATTCATTCCCATAGGGAAATTGTCTTTTCCCCTATTCGACCTTTGTATCCATGAGGCACACAGACTCATATACAGGTGAGAGGAAGTTTGGGGTCACAGTGCAGGATCACAGCCATTGGCATTAAGGGCCGTGCTCAAGGGGCCAGCGATGACATCACTGCCGGCCAGAAGATCTGAACCAGCGACCTCCACTCACGGGCACAGAGTCCGATCCTGCAGAGTCATGTACCACTCCCAGTCTTTACAGAAATACTTCTAGTATCCAGAACTGAAAAGAATTTCCGTGGTTTTCCCAGTATTAAGAGAAACTGGAACATTCTGTAAAATTCTGGCTCTTGGTTGTTTGTTACACAAAGTCAATATAAAATCTGGCTTCCAAAAAATCCAGCCTGGTTATTAATCCAAGAGGGGAAGTAAATTATATATTTATACAGTTTCATTGTATATTTAAAAGAATGTTAATCTGTTACTGCCTGACTAGCTGTGTCGTCACATCCTCAGCCAGGAGCAGCTGAGGTCAGCAGAGGGCGCCAGTGAGCAGTCAGAGACAGCAGTCTTCTGGAAGCTTCCAGTTCTGGGCTCCATCACATGGACACACCTGCTGACTGTAACACTCACATACCATTTCTGTGGGGCTGTGGTTAGACATTCAGCAGAACAGTCACGTGTCTGTGGGTCCTTGATCGAGGCCCTTAACCCCCAGCTGGATACCAGCCGACCCTGTGCTGTGACCCCTAAGCTTGTTCTCCCTGTAAATGTGTCTGTGTCTCTCATGGAGAGTGATAAGTGAAGCATTCCAATGTATCTGTACTTCTGCAAATAAAGGATCATATCACTCATAAACCCCCCCAGATAGAGAGCCCTCTTTGTTTCTATAGCAAGTCAGGATGCACACTGGAAGGTCATGGAAATGTCACTTTTTGTTTTTTTACTACATCACTACCCTCATTATAAAGTCTGGGTCTCAGATTATCAAAAAACAAATCAATCCCAGGTATTAATCAACAAAAAGAAATAAACTGTATACTTTTAAATATTTAAAAAAATGTTAATCTGTTACTGCCAGACAAGATACGTTTTCACATCCTCACTTACAGAGCTGTCCTAGATGTCTGGACCACAGGCAGCAGTCTCCAATGCTCCTTATCTGATCTGATGAATTTCTTCAGATCAAACACATCCAGCTCCTCATCTGACATCAGTAGCACAAAGGCCAGAGCTGAATACTGTGCAGGTGAGAGGTCTTCTGCTGAAAGACGTCCTGAATTCAGGTATCTTTGTACTTCCTCTACTAGAGAATTGTCACCTAGTTCATTCAGACAGTGGAACAGGTTGATGGTCCTTTCTGGAGATAAATTCTCCTGTATTTTCTCCTTGATGTATTGGGCTATTTCCTTAATGTCATGTGAGCTGGTTCCTGTCTGTCCCAGTAGCCTTTGTAACAGAGTCTTACTGGAGTCTGTTGAGAGGCCTAGGAGGAAGCGGAGGTAGAGGTCCAAGTGTCCATTCTTGCTCTCTAATGTCTGATCCACTGCAGTCTTCAGCAGGTCAGCTGATGAGTTTGACAGAAACACATATAAAGCAGTGAGATACTCCTGGATGCTCAGATGCACAAAGCAGTACACCTTCTCCTGATACAGCCCATATTCCTCCTTAAAGACTTCTGTGCACACTCCAGAGTAAACGGAAGCTTCAGTGACATCAATGCCATTCTCTGTCAGATCTTGTTCATAAAATATGAGGTTGCCTTTCTCAAGGTTGTCAAAAGCCAGTTTGCCAAGTTTTAACAGGGATTTCTTTCCAGATTCAACGCATTTATTAAGTTTGGCTTCACTGTTTTTCATGTACTTGTCATTTTTTAAACTTGTCTGAAAGATCAGGAAGTGTGTGTACATTTCAGTCAGACTGCTTGGAATTTCTCCCATATCAGTCTCACTAAAAAGACTCTCAAGCACAGTGGCTGAAATCCAGCAGAACACAGGTATGTGGCACATGATGAAGAGGCTCTTCGATGATTTCACATGTTTGATAATCTTACTGGCCAGGCTCTGATCACTGAATCTCCTCCTGAAATGCTCCTCCTTCTGTGCATCACTGAACCCTCGTATCTCCGTCACCCGGTGGAGGCACTCAGGAGGTATCTGATTGGCTGCTGCTGGCCGGGAGGTTATCCAGAGGAGAGCAGATGGAAGCAGATTCCCCTTAATGAGATTAGTCAACAGCACATCCAGTGACGTTTTCTTTGTTACATCAAACCAGCTCTCATTGTTCTGAAAATCGAGAGGAAGGCGGCACTCATCCAGACCATCAAAGATGAACAAAACTTTGTACCTAAACAGCTCAGTGGATTCAACTGATTTGAGATCAGGGACAAAGTGGTGAAGCAGTTCAATCACACTGTATTCATCCTTAATCAAATTCAGGTTCCGGAATGGAAGAGCAAATATGAAGTGAACATCCTGGTTTGCTTTTCCTTCTGCCCAGTCGAGAATAAATTTCTGCACAGAGACTGTCTTGCCGATACCTGCCACCCCTTTAGTGAGTACAGTTCTGATAGGTGTCTCACGCCCAAATAAGGGTTTAAATATATCATTGCACTTGACTGTAGTATCTTCTGTTCGCCTTTTCTTGGGTGCTGTTTCAATCTGTCTCACTTCATGTTCATCATTGACTGCTCCAGTCCCACCTTCAGTTATGTAGAGTTCTGTGTAAATCTCACTTAGAAGTGTTGGCTGTCCTTCCTTAGCTTTCCCTTCAAATACACACTCAAATTTCTTCTTCAGGTTAGATTTGATTCTGCGCTGACATTGTGACAGAAGATGCCCTGAAATGAAATGATAGGTAAATGCACAGACTTTTCAAAAAACACAATTTTTTACTCATACAAGCAAGCCTAAATCAAATTAAATTAAATGATAAACTGAAATGTAATACATGTTTTTTTTTCATATACTATTTTTCTGAGGCCAAACAAACACACACAGAATGAGATACAGCTCTTACTCTTCTGCAGTATGTCAGCGAGATCATTTTGCTCCATGGTCCTCAGGATGTACAGTGTGATCTTCAGAGCTCCCTCTCTACCACAGGCCTTCTGCATCTGACCATCACTGTCCAGGTCATTGTCCTCCTCCAGCTGAGGCTCAGAGCATTCTGGGTAATTCTGATCTAGGTACCTCGTGATCTTCTTCAGCTCATCCTTCAGGAACCTTACAGCAGTTTCCTCTAGTGACTAAAATACAGTATCACAGTTAATCGTTGCTATTTGGACCAAACCTTTTCATAGTTTCATTTATGAATCATAGGTTTGAATATCTTTCTATTAACATTATTAGTTTCTTACTGTACAGCTGTATAAAATGTAAGCCAATTCACACAAAACTTCAGAAAATATATATCAGCAATAAATGCATACCTTCAATATGGAAGATAAACTTGGTTTCTCCTGTAGATCTGATCTGCATTCTTCCATTTGGTCTCTGTGAATAAGGCAGAAATATAAATATCTCAAATCATCCACACAGGTATAACACAAAGTCTGTAATGGTCCCCATTAAAAGTACTCTTGCTGCCAACACAGAATAACTGGGTGGTGTATTTTAATGTGTAAAGATTTAAGATGCCTTTTTAAGCTTTATTCATTAGGGCGGCTTCATAACATCAATCTTCTCATAACAGCAGAAGATAACCAGTGACATCCTGCTCCACCACACAGAGACCCAGCAGGCAGGACAGACAGTTTGATATGTAGCCCTTTGTACCCAGTGACTTTCAAAGAGATTAACTTGACTTCAAACAGATTTCAGCTTGATCATCAGAGCTAACTAACAGTATTTCATTCACCATCCTGTCAACAAACTGAGTAAATAGCCTGAGAATTTATGATGGACCAGGAAGCTTGATATCAGCATTTTTACAAACATTTTGAACGTGGTATACACTAGCCTGGAGTATAAGAGCAGTGATAAAAGACCTTAAAAATATAAAATAGTCTTAATTTTCTGTTCATGCTTAAATTGTTGATGCACTGTAAAAAATATATCCTCCATTCAATTAAAAACTCTAAAGTAACTGATTACAATACCGTTTGGAGTTCGACCAACATTGTAATGACTAATTGTAGTATCACACCTAAATTAGAAAGAAATGCTGTACGTCTGGACTGACAAATAAAATCAAATTGGCACAACTAATATCAGCTAATGCAGCCAACATCAGTTATGTATGTAAAATTAGCTACACAGTTATGTATGTAAAATTAGCTACACAGTTATGCCAACAACATGCGCAATTGTCTTACATAACCAACTAAAATGGACAGACAACTAAATTGATTTATTTTGCGTAAATTTATTTTACAGGCCTGCGCTGTAGTGGTGCTGTGTGAAGTGTGGTGAATGAGGCGAAAATGGTCTAACACATTTCACATGGTGAATTAATCTCATCAGGAAGGCCAACTCCATGACTGGCCTGACGCTAAACAAACACATCAGGAAGGCCAGCTCCATGACAGGCCTGACGCTAAACAAGCACATCAGGAAGGCCAGCTCCATGACTGGCCTGACGCTAAACAAGCACATCAGGAAGGCCAGCTCTATCACAGCACTGGCCCTGAACAAACTCATCAGGAAGGCCAGCTCCGTCACAGGACTGACCCTGAACAGACTCATCAGGAAGACCAGCTCCGTCACAGGACTGACCCTGAATAAACTCATCAGGAAGGCCAGCTCCTTCACAGGACTGACCCTGAACAAACCCATCAGGAAGACCAGCTCCGTCACAGGACTGACCTTGGACACACTGGAAGCAGTAGCAGAGAAGAGTACTGCGGCAAAACTGCGGCACCAGGGGGTGCCATCTTGGTGCACTTTCACCAATGGTGTGCTAGAAAGTGCTACTGAGGATCCTCTCTGCTTGCGACCATTAAGCCCAGTTCACACTTCACTTTGTACATGTCATTATGGTCAGTGCATGGTCTACATACATAATGCACTTGTCAGTCGACAAAGACAGTCGCAGTCGGCACATTCTTTAAAAAGTTATTTTCCTCCGAGCTTGTATGTACCTGTATGCCTTTTGACTGACTGTGTGATTGTTTTAAACAGTGTTTGTTTAAATGCACATCTACCTCTGATCTGTAGGAAAAGGT
>JAODKC010000609.1:0-10183 GCA_026777985.1 Mormyrops attenuatus
TACTAGAAATATTTTATGGAGTGATGAGGTTCAATAGCCTCACACCTCTAGGATTGAGGCTGCAAATCCCACCTCTTTTGTGTGTGTGTATGTGTGTGTGTGGATTATGTTTATATTACATTGCGGGGACCAAACCATACCCTAAGCCTAACCTGTTATTTTGATGTTTTGGGGACAAAGTTGTATTATAATGTCAATAAACATCAGAAATCAACCCATGAACTGAGGCAGGCTTCACAAAGCAGGATTTCTTGCTTTAGATTTAAGGTAGTCTGTGCTTAATGGACTTTATTTCGTTCACTTACATTTAGCCCACACTACCTTAAATCTGAGAAATCACCATGTGACCACAATGTGCTAAAAATGTGTTGCTGAAAATGTAACGTGCAAGTTGCAGCTGTGACTCCCATGGCACTTTTTCACCGCCACCAAGAACTGCGTCGTACCCGAGCGACTCTGCCAAGAGACAGTTTTCTGTCGTACATTATACGAGCCAAACATGACCCATATACCATATACGATGGTATCGGAGTCGGGCCGCTTCTTCATTCTCTGCCTCTTGCAATGGGAGCTGGCAGAGGGCTTCAGTGTGTCCCTGGGTGAATCAGAGGTGAATATTGGAGATTGTGCTTAATGATCCTTAACCCCAGGGGTTGAGGGATGTCTACAGTTGAGGGTTCTCATCCTTCCCTCTAGGGTAAGCAAAGCACTCCACTTCCCAGGCGTCAGAATCCAGTGAGCTCCCCAGCCAGTCCCCCAGCACTCCACCTCCCAGGCGTCAGATTCCAGTGAGCTCCCCAGCCAGTCCCCCAGCTGAAGGAGCCTGTCCTTCTGAGCACCCAGATTCTTGAGCAGGCACTGGTACCTGCTCTGGAGGGCAGGCAAGATATGAGTGGGGGACCGTGTCTGGATCGCGGCGGGAGGTGAAAGCACACACCCCGATGTGGAGCTGGAAAGGCTCCTGGGGTAGGTCACTAGGCCATTTGAGGAGTTCTATCATCCTGTCATGTGCAAGCAGAAGGGAGGACACAGGAGCAGGTATCAGGCAAACAAGGGAAGGTTTATTAAACAGGGCGAACAGGACTGGAAAGAAACAGGATCAAAAGGGAGACTAGGGAGCAAACGACTGGGAGACACAACTTCAACAATGGAACTGGGAAGCACGAGGCAGCTGGAGTGAATCACATGAGGGCTGGAACAAGAGATAAGACTAATGAACACGAGGCGTGGCTTATTAGAGTCATGCCAGGGAGGAGACAGGAGGATCAGACAGGGCAGGACATGACAAATGAGCGGTTAATTGGAACCATTCCTTCATTTTCTATATCTGTGTGTATTTTGAAAGACAGACTTCGGGAAGCAGAGTAGGTATCAGGCATTTTTATTTCAGAACACTATATTAATTGAGCAGGACTTTGAACTTAGTCGTAAATGAAATTTCACAATGACCTGCAGTTTCAGCAGTATGAGTGGAGGCTTCCTAATACGCAACATGACTAGTAGCTGCGTGAATCACACATAGTATTTTAAAAGCGTTTGAGGATTATGGGAAATAAAAAGAAAAAAAGAGGAACAATCTCTCAACCGCAGAGAAACAAGCAGAAAGCAGAAAGTTTTCCTGTTTTAGTTGGAAAAGATTTGAAGCCAGAAATTTTATTTCACCTTGACTGTCTATAGTGAACAGTGCGTGATCATTAATATGTGGGTTAACACCAGGGTTGGGTTTCACAAATCCACTTCCGAGTATCACTACATGGACTGTCGTTCCATCCAGGATCAGAATTTCTGGTCCTCTGCTCCACACAATCTTCATTTCCATTGTAGTCATCAGGCTGCTTTACGAATGACTGCCAGTATCTGCAGACAGCAAGTGGTAATGGTGCAATGTTACAGTACAAAAAAAATTCTAAGTAGGGCTCAGTGACGTGAGATATTAATATCGACATCACAAGTTATACACATGTAATTCTCACATTTCAGCTGGGTTGAGACCAAGCTTATACATACCGTCATACTGTACAGCATTTTCCTACACAACTTTATTTTTCAGTATAGTTCAGGTACTTAGAAATTTTGACGATAAAACAGTGAGGAGGGGGGGTATGTTTTGCTAGAACATTTATATTCTGTTACAGGAAACAAAACTTAACAAGCACTGCAATTTTAATGATCCAGTTTCCAGTATATGTTTAAAAATTAAAGTTCACCACTGTGATGGTTACAGCCACACAGAGTAAGATCTCAAACATTCTCTCACCTCCTTAGTTGATTACTTGCACATTTTCTTTAATGAAACTGCTTTATTTGGAATAACAATGCAGGGCTTACAGTTGATTTGCTTTAGTCTTTATATTTTATATGCAGTGAACATAATGGCAAGAGGGGGGAGCTGGGGTTTAACTGTGTTTTTATCTTTAGTTGTATGTAGTATTCATTTGGTTTATCCCTTTTGTGTGTTAATTGGTTTGGCTGCTTGGGTTAATTGGTTGTTTATTATTTTACAGAGTTGATATGACCACACTGCTCTAAACTAAACAACAAAAATAAGTCTAAAACTGACTGACTGGTAAATAAGTGTCACAGTGGTGCCACCTCCAGGAAGTCCAATGTCTCTTTAGCACAGAGATACCGGACTTCCTGCCTCAAAAGCGTCAAAATGTGTTACTTTTTTTGCCTTAACACGCTCAAAATCGACATGTTGATGTGCAAATTTTATATAAAATGGCCTTCCACATATTACAGTCATAAGCTGGTGACGTGTCCCTGACTACACTCTTACAATACCATATCTCATGCTTATATCTCTACCACAGCTTTTGACTTGTGATCTATGTCAGAACGTATGTCAGTGCAGAATGGGCCACTGTGAACTGCAAGGCATCTTTCGCCCTATAACACCGAAAAATCGGTGTCAATCCTGAGAGCAGCGCTCACCTATTCCTTAAATCTCGGGTTAGTGTTAGAACCACTGGGTAGGTGGTTCACGACACATTCACTTGGAAACATTGTCAAAGTGTGTATTATTAATGTTGCATGCAAATTTGAGAAAAATTAATTGTGTAAGAAGTGATTTATTAAAGATGTTCTGGAATTTGCACAGATCATATATTTAATGCACACTGTGATGCTGCTTCCGTATTTATGTCAAAGGCTGAAAGTGTGAATGTCACCAGATGTGTGACAGTTGGCAACCCTGATAGGGAACAGTGCTTAGGCTGTCTGTAAAGTAAAGATGTTGACTGTATTGTAGCACTTGGCAGACCCAGGCATCACAGCAGCAGGAACCAGACCAGGCAGTTTATTTAAAGGAAAATGCAATTTCATTGCGAGCCCCCAAAAGGACTGAACACAGCTATGAAGCACCAACTCACTCATACACCTACATATTCTGTACCTACTGCTCCTTCAACACGCGGTCGGTGTGCGCACACACAAACACACACACACACACAAACACACACACACACACACACACACATCATATACAACACATAACATTATACAAGACATTACATTACAACACAAAAACAACACAATAGACGCAACTACAGCTATTTAAATTATGTACAAGGCTGGCATCGGTCCAGCATGCTGCACTGCCTGATGTCGACCCCCCCAGCGCTACAGTATTATGGAGTACTGGTTACCACTGTACACTGTATAACTGTTGTTTGGAAGAGGATTTAAAATTCAGAACTATTCAGTTAATTCTCCTATCACTGTGACATTGATGAATGAGATCATTAACTGTCTCTCTGTGTACTTATGCTGATCCTGGCCTTTCTCTCTCCGCCTCTCTGTAATTCTGCTCAGACTGATCTTACCCTTTCTCTCTCCGCCTCTCTGTAATTCTGCTCAGACTGGTCTTACCCTTTCTCTCTACGTCTCTCTGTAATTGTGCTCAGGCTGGTCTTACCCTTTCTCTACAGGAATTGTTGTTCCATCCACCCATTTCCAGGTCCCTTCTCTGTCAGTGTCACTGAGACCAATCCAGAAATCTCCAGGAATGCTGCTCATAAACTCCTACAGTTTAAGGAATATTGCAATGAGTGAACGCTCATTTTATGAAAGTTATTTATTTTTAGAAAGTAAAGGTGACCTTGGAATATAAGTATTCCTGGTTGGTCCTGGTAGCTTATTGGACAACCAGGGGTAAATCAAGAGCAGAAGTTATGGACAAAAAGCCAGAGGTGATGCTCTACCACAGTCTGTATTAATACCTGAATTTTCTGTTATTTGTTTATTCATAACGTACTAAAATGAAGTGCTTAACATTTACATTACACCTCATTATTATACTATACCATATATTATACAGTGGTGTGAAAAAGTGTTTGCCCCCTCCTGATTTCTTATTTTTTATGTTACATATAAATGTTTCAGATCATCAAACAAATTTTAATGTTAGTTAAAGATGACACAAGTAAACACAAAATGCAGTTTTTTAAATGAAGTTGTTCATTATTAAGGGGGGAAAAAAAATCCAAACCTACGTGGCCCTGTGTGAAAAAGTGATTGCCCCCTAAACCTAATTGGTTGGACCACAGCAACAACTGCATGCTCTGGATGCTCTGGTCGGGATGCTCCTGTACCGTCTGCCTGATGGATTGTGGGTAGAAACCATCTGCTGGTGCGGGTCTGGATGCTCCTGTACCGTCTGCCTGACGGCAGGAGCTTGAAAAGTCTGTGGCTGGGATCAGAGAGGATCCGCTGTGTCTTCCTCCTACAGCGCTGTCTGCAGAGGTCCTGCATGGCTGGCAGTTTGCGATAACTGGGAGTGAGTTTTTTACAGTGAATTGGAGGAATTTTGGCCCACTCATCTTTGCAGAATTGTTGTAATTCAGCCACATTAGAGGATTTTCAAGCATGAACAGCCTATTTAAGGTCATGCCACAGCATCTCAGTCGGATTCAGGTCAGGACTTTGACTAGACCACTCCAGTCTTCATTTTGTTTTTCTTAAGCCATTTAGAGGTGGACTTGCTGGTGCGTTTTGGATCATTGTCCTGCTGCAGAACCCAAGTGTGCTTCAGCTTGAGGTCACGAACAGATGGCCGGACATTCTCCTTCAGGATGTTTTGGAATACAGCAGAATTCATGGTTCCATTTACCACAGCGAGTCTTCCAGGTCCAGAGGCATCAAAACAGCCCCAGACTATCACACTACCACCACCATATTTTACTGTTGGTATGATGTTCCTTTTCTGAAATGCTGTGTTATTTTTATTCCAGATGTAATGGGACACACACCTTTCAAAAAGTTCAACTTTGGTCTCATCAGTCCACAGAGTATTTTCCCAAAAGTCTTGGGGATCATCAAGATGTTTTCTAGTAAAACTGAGATGAGTCTTTATGTTCCTTTTGCTCAGCAGTGGTTTTCCTCTTGGAACTCATGCAGGCCATTTTTGCCCAGTCTCTTTCTTATGATGGAGTCATGAACACTGACCTTAACTGAGGCGTGTGAGGCCTGCAGGTCTTTGGATGTTGTTCTGGGGTCTTTTGTGACAGCTTGGATGAGTCATCGCTACGTTCTTGGGGTAATTTTCGTCGGCCGGCCACCACTGTTCCATGTTTTCACCATTTGTGGATAATGGCTCCCACTGTGGTTCGCTGCAGTCCCAAAGCTTTAGAAATGGCTTTATAACCTTTTTCCAGACTGATAGATCTCCATTACTTTGTTGCTCATTTGTTCCTGAATTTCCTTGGATCGCGGCATGATGTCTGGCTTTTGAGGATCTTTTGGTTTACTCCACTTTGTCAGGAGGTCCTATTTAAGTGATTTCTTCACTGAGAACAGGTGTGGCAGTATTCAGGCCTGGGTGTGGCTAGAGAAATTGAACTCAGCTTTCCAAAGATGTGATACACCACAGTTCATTTATGTTTTAACAGGGGGGGCAATCACTTTTTTACACAGGGCCATGTAGGTTTGGATTTTTTTCCCTTAATAATGAACACCTTCATTTAAAAAACTGCATTTTGTGCTTACTTGTGTCATCTTTGTCTAGTCCATCACAGGGCATCACAAGGCATAAGGCGGGGCTACACCTTGGATGGGATGCCAGTCCATCACAGGGCATGAGACGGGGCTAGACCTTGTATGGGATGCCAGTCCATCACAGGGCATGAGACGGGGCTAGACCTTGTATGGGATGCCAGTCCATCACAGGGCATAAGGCGGGGCTACACCTTGGATGGGATGCCGGTCCATCACAGGGCATGAGGCGGAGCTACACCTTGGATGGGATGCCGGTCCATCACAGGGCATGAGGCGGGGCTACGCCTTGGATGGGATGCCGGTCCATCACAGGGCTGGGGTACACCCTGGACGGGATGCCAGGCCATCACGGGGCTGGGGTACACCTTGGACGGGATGCCGGTCCATCACAGGGCACAAGGCAGGGCTACGCCTTGGATGGGATGCCGGTCCATCACAGGGCACAAGGCGGGGCTACGCCTTGGATGGGAGGCCGGTCCATCACAGGGCACAAGGCGGGGCTACGCATTGGATGGGAGGCCGGTCCATCACAGGGCACAAGGCGGGGCTACGCCTTGAATGGGATGCCGGTCCATCACAGGACATAAGGCGGGGCTACGCCTTGGATGGGATGCCGGTCCATCACAGGGCAAAAGGCAGGGCTACACCTTGGATGTTAAACTCTGTATTATCTCACCTGCTCCTCTCAGCTGCTGACTATCGCCAGGTCAGCTCCTAACTGTATACAGGCCTGTCGGCTGTCAGTCCAGGTCTTCTCCTCAGTGGAAATGTAGTAACAGCT
Source organism: Mormyrops attenuatus (assembly GCA_026777985.1). Lineage (NCBI taxonomy): Eukaryota > Metazoa > Chordata > Actinopteri > Osteoglossiformes > Mormyridae > Mormyrops > Mormyrops attenuatus. The sequence goes on from JAODKC010000609.1 coordinate 6,776, forward strand.
GCATTTGAATATCTTCCACCCCGATGGACAGATGTAACCTGAGGTCCAAAGAGACAGTCTGGCTGTGAAGATGACTGTGACTGTCATTATGGCTTTGTTTAGAAACTCAGATAAGTCATAGCTTATGTATGTGTGCACACAGACACACAGACACACACGCACACACACACATAGACACACATGCGCACACACATAGTAAATATTGCATATATTTTTGTCCTTTTATGATATCTCAATGCATCATTTTGTATTGTCTCCCACCGGATTTACATTTATATATTTAATTTAATTTAACTGATTACTCATTTTTGTTGCATTTATCAAACTTCATAAGTAGCTGGTCTCTATCTTTTAGCAGGGTGCTGTGCTTTGTCCCAGCCTGGTGAATAACTCTACTATCGGTCAGGAAAAATAAATCATTATGAAGAGTAGACAGAGAGTAAACAGACAGTGACCTAGCACACCCAGCTGATGGACACCAGCAGTAATATCACAGTGTTACCAGACTCACAGTGGACAGCCAGTGACCTAACTCACCCAGCTGATGTACACTAGCAGTAATTTCACAGTATTAACAGACTCACGGTAAACAGCTAGCGCTATGAGGGCCGTCAGCAGCAGGACACACAGCAGCCCCAGATCCGCTACGGCCAGTCTGTGGACTCGTCTCCCTGCAAACTCAGATCCTGGGAAACACAAACAGCTAAAGAGAAGTAAAGAGACAGTGAACTAACTCTCCCAGCTGGTGAACCCTAGGAGTAACATCACAGTATTAACAGACTCACAGTAGACGGACAGTGACCTAATGCACCCAGCAGATGGACACCAGCAGTAATATCACAGTATTAACAGTAGGACTGCCACGATTAGTCGACGTAGTCGATGAATCGACATCAGTATTTTAAATCGATGCATTTGAAAAATTATTTTAATGAAATTTAAATAATTAGCGTTATTTCTAAAACACTTCAATTCAGTATAACAAACGTCTTCCTTAAATATCACTACGTAATTATGTAATTATAACAAAACAGAAAGGTGGTTTTACACTGTGCAGAGTTCGATGACATACTACACGGGCAGCGGCGCTATGCAGGAGCGCCTGAAGAGAAACACACAGGCGCTATTCTGGACGCCAGAATAAGCAAAACCACCCTAAGTACTGTCTATTTATGTTCATTAAATTACCATTAATACGGAGAGATTTTTTAATATTTTTGTCCTTATATTTGCAAAATACACTCATCCTTAAAACCATAAAGTTGTCTGCCTGCTACCTTATAATCTCCATTGAATATGTGTTTGAGAAAATGTTTAGGCTAAAATTGAAATGAGACCTATATTTTACAAAAACGTGTCGGACTTTAATCAGCAAAAAGCAGCACCACACCCCCGCCATCTTTTTCTTTATTCATCCACAAATTCTCCTCTTTTGACAGACGTGGTTTCACTTTCTCCCAATGGACTCGCATTTAATGCCGTCTCCTCCGCCTCTCTCTGTCATCTCTGTACCTGGCCTGTACCACTACCCTCGCTATCTTTAAAGCATGCTCCCCCTTTCCTTCTTTCACATAATGGTACGATCCTAGTGGGTCCCATGTGATTAGCCGCATGGTGTTCCCAAATGAAGCCCCGCCCCTACTTACGACAGAAGATTCGGCTCTCCCCGACGGGAGTCGGCTCTTCTCGTTCGCTACAAAGAATCAGCTCTTAGAGCCGGCTCGTTCGCGAACGACACATCACTAGTGGTTGCTCTGTTTTCCCTTTCTTGACTTCAGTGCTCATCGCCCCCATGATTTACCAAAACAGTCACATGTGGCGTGTTCTGCTAACCAAATTAATAAGCACAAGTATATAGATTACTAAGTTTTGCCCGTCACAATACGTACCTCATTAACATTTTAGGCATACTACTAATTCGCTTATTGAATTGTGGGCGAAAATAATGTCCGTATTGTGCCAAAATAGTGCCTGGACGCCCCCAAGAGGAAGACGCAAGCAAGGCCGCCCCCGAGCAACATGGCGTCGGACTTTCATTGACGATCTGCGTGCCTTACACACCTCATGGCATGAGGCCGAAGCAGCCGCGGCGGATCGAATGCGCTGGAGACAGCTTACCGCCCAAGGCGCCGAACTAAGTCTAAGTAAGTATAAGTGCCGAAAAGCCGGCCTCCATTATCTAAAGCCCTGCAATAACATACAGTTTGTAGTTGTCAGAATAAAATTGACTTAAATTAAATTGCATATTTGATTTCCTGGAGAAAAAAAATAATCGTTTAGATTAATCATCGAATCGGTAAAATGGTCGATAGATTACTCCATAGAGAAATAGTCGTTAGTGATTGCCCTAATCAGCAGACTCACAGTAGACAGACAGTGACCCAACTCACCCAGCTGATGGACACTAGCAGTAATATCACAGTATTAACAGACTCACAGTAGACAGACAGTGACCCAACTCACCCAGCTGATGGACACTAGCAGTAATATCACAGTATTAACAGACTCACAGTAGACAGACAGTGACCTAATGCACCCAGCTGATGGACACTAGCAGTAATATCACAGTATTATCAGACTCACAGTGGACAGTCAGTGACCTAACTCACCCAGCTGATGTACACCAGCAGTAATATCACAGTATTAACAGACTCACGGTAAACAGCCAGCCCTATGAGGGCCGTCAGCAGCAGGACACAGCAGCCCCAGACCCACTACAGCCAGTCTGTGGTCTCGTCTCTCTGCAGACTCAGATCCTGGGAAACACAAACAGCTACATTACTGAGGCTCACTGGAAAACCAAGGCATCAGAGACACACATGCACAGTGAACGATGCCGTTGTGTTTCCTGATAGATGGTGCCTTTCACTTCAAAGTGAATATTTTCCGAACTAACTTTTTTTTTAAGAACCTAGCTGGCATGACTAGCTTACCTTCATACATGCTCACCTGGCTTCCACCTTGTTGGTGTCGAATACTTTTACCATCCATATGAAAATGAGTTTAGTAACTTTTCCAGCTCTAAAGTGTCTATTTGAGTTTATCTGATTGTATGAAGGTGCATTAAATCATTCCCCTTATTGCCTTATTTGCTTTTATCTATTTACCTGGGCATTGAGTTGCCTTGCTCCTCTGCCTGATTTGGTCAGTAGTCTTGCTCATATATTCATAGATGTTCTCCTTGGACATGGCTGCAGCTCCTAGCTTCCTCACTGAGCTCTCTGCGTCTGTGTTGTATCTACTGGATTTTTCATGCCATATGTCATTTTAGCGGTTGGCTAAAAAGTAACTGTGACGTGAAACAGACTTACCCATTTTCTGTTCACTGTTGTCAGAAGCCACCACTCCATGGTCTCTGAATGCTCTTAATGTTGCACTTTCTACTGATTAGAATAGTTGCATTGTGGG
>JAODKC010000610.1:0-10170 GCA_026777985.1 Mormyrops attenuatus
TTGCTGGCCATCCCATCCCTTTGTGTTTTCCCCTGCTCCCTGTTGGCCGCATGGCTCTACTCGTTGAGCATGCGGCTACCTATAAACCCCTTCTGTCTTGTGTTCAAATCCCACCTCCTCTGTTTTTGTATTTTGTTCCCTAATGTTTCATTTGTATGAGTTTTCATGTTCCTGTGTCTTGTGATTTGTATTTGGTTTTGGTTTCATGCTTTGTGCCCATGCTTGTGTTTTTACCTGTCTGTCATTCCCCTAGTGTAGATTCTGTTTCTTAGTTCCTTTGTTCCCTGAGTTTTATTACTAGTTTCAGCTGTTGCCTGTTTTTGTGCCTGCCCTTGTGTGTTTACCTGATTGCTCGTTGCCCTGCACCCTCCCGGATTGGTTAATTGTCTATGTCTCACTCTTGCTGTGTCGTTACCCGGTTTAGTTTTTGTATTTGAGTTCCTGATCCTGTTCTGTTCTTTCTGGAGTCATTGATGTTTGATGGGTGTCATTTATGTTTGAATGTTCTGTTTCTTGGAGCCTGTCTGCCTCCAGAGCATTGTTCATTCACTCCAAAGTTTTAATTCCTCCTTTTTGTGGTTTCTATCAGTTTTACAGATCCACTTCAGGACTGTAAGTTATGTTTGAATGTTCTGTTTCTTGTAGCGTCTCTCTCTCTCTCTCTCTCTCTCTCTCTCTCTCTCTCTCTCTCTCTGTGTTTTACTTTGACCCCTCATGCGCTGATTTGTTTTGTAGTGTTTCCCAGTGTTTTCTATTTTCCTTTAATAAACCTCTCCTGTGAGTTGCCAGTGGGTCATCCACCTTTCTACCTGCACCATGCCTCACCATCGCCCCAAATCTGCCCTTATCAGTGACACCTACTCATTGTCATAAAAAGCATCAAAACAATGGCTAACTTCGGCACCACTCGATATACAAGCAGAGGAATTAAACATCTCCTTGTTTATTTGCTGTTAGATAAGTAATGATGAAATTTATTAATGGATGAATGTGTAAAAGACAGTGTTGTTTGCTGCAGAAATTGAACCATTGATATCTTCTCCAAAAATGAGTGAGGAAAAACTCAATTGTGCCTGGTTGCTTATATTGATAGTCTCCAGAGGGCTCATTTATAAAATTTTGTGTAAATTTTATTGAACAGCAATTGCACAAAAAATCAGGATTTATCAAACCTGGTGTATGCACGTACAGTGCTCACAGAAAGTCTTGGAACACAAATATAATTTTTGTAATGATTATTGTTTTAATGGCAATACACTTTTACTGAATAAAGCAAGAATCCCAAGACTTTCTATGAGCACTGTATTTATGCATTTTTCCCTTAATAAATGACTTGTAAATTTGTGCACATGCACAAGATTGTGATCCTGCTCCCAAATACTTACTAATGGTCAATGCAAACAAACTGCATGCTTATATAATATGCAGATGAAGCATATGAAAGATTTATTAATGAAAGGATGTGTAAAAGACGGCGCTGTTTGCTGCAGAAATTGAACATCTGGCACACAGACCATTCATGCCAATAGGGAATTTGTAAAATAGAATGATAGCAATTCAAAAAAAAAAACAAAAAAATAGGAATTTTCAACAGTGTAAGGTAGAGGCACAAAAATGTTATATTTGGGGGTCTCAGCATAGGTACAAAAATATGAAAGGGAATGAGCTGTTGACTAATTTGAATTTTACTAGAGCATTTTTAGTTTTACCTACACCTTTTGTGCATATTAATTAAAACAAATTGTCGCATCAATATACAGACAGACTGACCACAGTTAAGACAGACATCACAGTCACTTATCACCTTGGGTCTGGATTTAGGACCTGGTGGATTGTATGGGAATAAGGCAGGATAGAGCACCAATCCATCGCAGGGCACACACACCATTCATGCCTATGAGGAATTTGATAACTCCAATTAACCTAGGTGTGTTTTTGGACACTGGGAGACCGGAGAACCTGGAGGAAATCTCACAAAAACACAGGGAGGTGCCCAAACCCTATAGCATTCATTTGAAATATACCTGGATGGCTGAAGTACAGTCATACCATCCACCTCTAACCCCACCTAAGCAGGCCTGCCAGTCTGTGGGTACAGTGTCTCCTCCGTCTATCCACCCAGATCTACCCCCACCTGAGCAGGCCTGCCAGTCTGTGGGCATAGTGCCTCCTCTGTCCATCCAGCCAGATCTACCCCCACCCGAGCAGGCCTGTCAGTCTCTGGGCACAGTGCCTCCTCTGTCCATACGCTCAGCACTCTCTGTTCTGTTGGCTGTGCAAACCAGCAGGTCCCAGGCTGCTGCATGCATGTCTGTATAACAACTTCTTTCAATTAATTTTCACAAAGGTGTACATCGAAGTGTGATCAAGATAAATTACTGAAAAATGTATATTAAACTGTGTAATAATTTCTGCTGCAGTGTACAAACACTAAGTTTATGTCAAATCATTCTGCTTCCTAGACTCTCATCTCGCAAGGAACTCCAACATGTCCACTGGAAACCAAACCACTATAAAGGAGTTTCTTATTTTGGGATTCCCTGGACTTGACCCCATAAATAAATACGCAAAACAATAAATAAACAGTTGGAAGAAATAAAAAGTAAATCTCTGTCATAAGTAAATGTGATTTTTTTATTAACCAACCACCCCCCCCCCTTATTTTTAATTACCTGAATAACAGATCAGTACATTAAGTGAAGCCAGTCCATATCAGCCCATCCCTGCTCACCCCTGCCCATCCCCCATTATGACATAACGGTACACAGATGGACAAATAAGACATTGCGGGTAAGACAGACAAGATATGACATTGTGAGACCGTGCAGATTGACATAGACAGACAAGACAGGACAAGACAATGCAAAGCCATACAGGATAGTTAGGGATTTCTGTGTTGAGAGCGTATGAGATGCAGCAGTTGGGGGATGATTGCATTCAGGAGTTGTAGTGTCAATGTGTGTGTGTGTGTGGGTATTTATGTGTGTCATTCTGTGGGTTTAGTTTACAGGAATGTACAGTGCGGTGGTAAATGAGCCCCAAACTTTTTTGAATTGTTGAAGGTGACAAATGTGTTATTCTTGATAAGAAGAAGAACATAAGAAATTTACAAACGAGAGGAGGTCATTTGGCCTATCAAGCTTGTTTGGGGAGAACTTAACTAATACCTTGAAAATGTGCTGGAGGTGTGTGATACCCCTTTGTTTCCAGGTACTAAAAACAAGTGGAGTTTTGTACAGTGGAAAGTCCAGCTTGTGCCAAATTCGGGGTGTATTTACAATATTTTATTGTAATATTTTATGTAAATTTGCCACCAGCTGTGGGTTGCACCAGCTAAGCATAAGTTCGATCTTAGCCTACGATGGACGTAAACTGGCCCTACGTTCGAGTCTACGCACTACTAAAAAATAATCGGCTGCACCACACTCTTAGTTTCAACAGTACTAAGTTATAGCGTAAATTTTACACTACCTTAACATTAGGTGTAAAGGGTGTGTGTGAGGGTATTTGTGTATCATTCTGTGGGTTTAGTTTACAGGCATGGTAAATGAGCCCCAAACTGTTTTGAATAGTTGGAAGGTGACAAATATGTTTCTATGTCTAAAATATGTTATTATTCTCAAAAACATGGTGGAGGTGTGTGATACCCCTTTGTTTCCAGGAACTAAAAAAAAGTGGAGTTTTGTTGAGTGGAAAGTCCATGTTGTGCCTAATTGGGGTGTATTTATAAGATTTTATTGTAAATTTGAAGATTTTGGTGATCTGATTAAAGGTGAGAGAAAGAGGGACAGAAAGCATGACAGAAAAAGAGAAGCAGACAGTTAACTTTGGAATCAGCAGTATTTGCTTAAGAAGATGACAGTGGGGTATACATTTAAAGTTTAGTTGTTATACTGGCGTATGGATTGTTGTATGTTATGGAGAACTAAAGCCAGGTGGTGATATTGTGGTCATGGTAGAGCTTCCCGTCATTGTAAAGTGTATCCAAAGTGTATCCGCCGTTTGTACAGCTCGTCTACCCCTCTCCCAGAGTTGCTTCAGGATCAGGAGGTTTTTTCTTCATTCCAGTTTTTCTTTGAGTCGTTGAGCCCGTATCTAGTTCCTTTCAGCTCCCTTCCTTTGCTTTTAATGAATTCTTTTTATTTGTAGTGTTCCAATTTTGCAACAATAGCTCTCAGTCTTTCACTGTACATGATTTTGGGTCCAAGGCGGTGAACTCAATGAAATGTTATTTTGTTTATTGAACGTTTTGTGTATTGAAAGTTTGTTGTTTATGGACTGGACTACACTCACCTCAATCGCAGTTGTTTCACCTTCAGTCTTGGTAGACCAGTCTTGTCTCAGCTGCTTTTTTCTGGGTTTGGTAGCCATTATGTACAGGTTGTAAAAGCAGTAATTAATGAAGATGAATAGGTTATATATGAAGAAATGTTAAGAAGAAATGCTAGGGCTTTTTTGGCTCATGACAGCTAGCAGAAACACTGGAACAATTTATGTACAGTGAACGATTTATGGGCTCCATCAAAGATACTGACATCTCTGCTGTTTGACAAAACTGTCATCATGACATCGTTTGATATTTCCATGTCCATCTTTAAAATCACAACTTAAGTGCACCAGTAACTATAGTACTTTGGTTTTCATTATACAAAGCCATTAAGGATACAAGGAAAAAACTGTGGCCACATAATGAAATAATGTCTGGACAAAAGGAAATCTAATATGTAGACAAGAACAATCTGCCTTGTTCCTTCTAGAATGTTTTCAATGCAGCAGACCCACATACAGTGCACAGATAAGCATATTATCATGATGAGTTTGGGACAAGCAGGCAAGCAAGCAACGGGAGCCGCAGATGCGGACAAACTGGGTTTAATGACTATACACAGCCTTAACTCACAGGCAACATTAATGACAGACCAGGGGAAACAGACTTGAACGCGGACTAAATACACAGGACTGACTAGATCAAACAGGAAACAACTGGTAACAAGCGGGATTCACACGAGGGTAAGGAGGTGGGTATGGCACACGTGAGGGCTGGACGGAGGGACGTGACAGAACCCCCCCCCCCCCCAAGGCGGGCACTCCGGGCACGCCTCAAGGGGAGCGGTGGACAGAACGAGACCAGGAAAACAGGACCTGAAAAACAAGACAAAACCATCAACGGGACACCGGGAACAGGACCGACACACAGAACTGGCACAGGGGCAGAAACCAAGACAGAATCCGACACAGAACAGGAAATGCAGACAGATAGACCAGGAAAGGAGACACAGGGGGAACAGGGAACGGAGGAACAAAGGGACCAGGAAGCGTGCAGGCGTGGCAGCTACAGGCTGACGAGTGTCGTGTGCAGGCGAGGCAGCAACAGGCAGATGGGCGTCGTGCGCAGGCGAGGCAGCAACAGGCAGACAGGCGTCGTGCACTCGCTTTCCAAAGCTTTTTCAGGCTTGGAAATTGCTCTTTTCAAATTTTTCATGAGTGTGCCCGATCGACTCCAGGGCTGTCAAAAACTTCACCAACTATGTAAAAAGAAAGATTAGAAGACGCTACCAAGCTTTGACGTTCGGCCTCCACCTTTGGACGCAGTGCGTATGGGAGTGGATGAGCTTTGTGGAATTTAGGCGATGCATTTTAATTCAGCTCGATTTTTGCCTCTATTCCCTTTAGTCTGCCTGTGCCCTCTGCAAACACCTTCTCATGGATATTAAGTAGCACCTGAATAAAAGAATTGGGAGCAGACACGGACTGGGAGCTTGTTACTTTACTGCAACCGGAGGGTTGCAGGTTCGAGCCCCGGTTCCGCCTGACCCCATCGAAGTGTCCTTGAGCAAGACACTGAACCCCAAATTGCTCCCGGTGAGCATGTTGGCGCCTTGCATGGCAGCTTCCGCCACCGGTGTATAAATGTGTGTGTGGATGAGTGAATGTAAGGCAACAATTGTAAAGCGCTTTGAGTGCTCGTAGGAGTAGAAAAGCGCTATATAAATGCAACCCATTTACCATTTACCCCTCAGAGAACTGCAAACAGGCATATCAATGCGCTCAGACTGACGAACACCTTTCAGGCTTGAACTATAGGGAACACGGAAGGGCACTCCGCATAAAAAGTCAGTCCATACACTACACTTTCTTTGTTTCGTTTTCCAAAGCTTTTTCAGGCTTGGAAATTGCTCTTTTCAAATTTTTCATGAGTGTACCTGATCGACTCCAGGGCTGTCAAAAACTTCACCGACTATGTAAAAAGAAAGATTAGAAGGGTATGCGTTCTAATGGATCACCAACACACTTTTTACTTAAATATTACTTTTACTTATTGTTTACCTTTTACACTTTGTATAATGTCCTTGCAGAGTTTGTGTGTTTTGCATGAGATATATGTTTCCCTACACTGTGGGCAAACATAGAAACTTGCAGCTATATTCAGTTTTCCTGTTGAAATTGGGCAATCGACTGACTGCCATTGTGATAAGGGTACCTCAGATCAGATCAAAGTTTATTTTATTTGTCAAATGCATAACATTATCCCACATGTTGACAATAAAATGAGTGCTCATTAAGCTACTTAAATCAATGAAGAACTATCTCATTCTATTAAGTCACCTGTAATGCTGACATGAAATGGATAAATATAAAAGTTTGATAGCCTGGGTCAAATTCTATTTCAGTTTCCCATACTTCCAACCCCACTGGGACCTCACTGCATAATACGAAATCCCCTATAATAGACACCATATGCATGTTGAAGTTTGAGAGTGAAGATCTGGGTTAACCCTTGATAGTCGCGGTCACACTGGCCTTGTTTACAGCAAGTACTTTCTTTCTTTTTATCTTCATGTCTAACCACCTTTTTTTTGGGAGTTTTGCAGCAGAGCTGACAGAATTCACTGCAGCAGTGATATGTTTCCATTCAACATATTCTTTCTAATTTGTTATACCCGTGCTGAGACCCCCAAATATAACATTCAACATGCCTCTATCATACTGCTTAAAAGTCCTCTTATTGTTTTTTTTTAAATTGAGAACTGCTATTGTTGGACTTTGCAACCAGAAATGCTTGATTTTCATATTTTATGAGCATGCAGCTTGTTTGCATTGACCATTTGTGTCATGACTGATCATCCAGCCCTTGCGTGTGCCATGCCCACCTCGTTACCGTCATGTGGAATCCTTCCGTTAACCTGCTGTTCCGTGTTTTCTGCCCTCAGTCTGGTGTATTTAGTCCGCGTTCAAGTCTGTTTCCCCAGGTCTGTCATTGACGTTGTTAACTGTGTGCTCCCGTCTGCCTGTTTCCCTGATTAAACCCCATTTTACCCATATTCACGGCTGTGAACGCCTGCTTGCCTGTTCGCCTGCATTCGCTCGCAACAGAATGACCGACCTCCAAGAAGAAGCGCTCTGTACGTGAGGTACACGACAACCTCCGGCGACTGGTGCAGCGCGTGACTGATGTGAGGACCCCGTCAGTCATGCCACGCAGCGCAGAGGGGTCGATCCATCGTCTGCCCTCACGGAGACGGCCCTGCCTCTGCCGACAGCCCCAAGCTGGAGGAAGAAGCGGAGAAAAGCGAAGCAGGAGGATACGCCGGTATTATCCCTGGGGGCCGTCTCCCTCTCCGCTACCTGCTTTGCTACAGCTCAGGAGGAGCCCCTCCTGATTCTCAGAATCAGAGCCCGACGGTGTTTGCCCCAGACCTTGTCCGTGCCTCCCTGCAGCCACCCTGCGCTCGTCAACACACACCCGTGGCAACTGGGTGGATGCACGAGCGTTCGCCTGACAGCGCAACACTGGCAGCTCACCTCTTCCAGGGATCCCGTCTGGCTCTTAAAAGGGCCAGGTCAGTTGAGGAGGCCATCCTGCGGATCCCCAGGGTCCTAAAAGGGGCAACGCCGATGTTTGACGTTCCCGACCCGGCGCCTGTTCCTGTTTCCATGCTGCCTGCCCCGCCGGCGTCTGTCCTGTCTGACCTGCTAGTCCCGGCTGCTGACACCCTGACCCTAGGGGCTCCAGTCCCGGCGGCTGCATCGCCGCCCTCGGAGGCTCCTGTTGTGGCCCCTGCTGAGGCTCCTGCTGTAGCACGTGCTGCCTGCTCAGCCCATTCTGGCCGCGCCCTTGGAGGCCCCTGCCACGCCGCCACCCGTTCCGGTGTCACCCGCAGCCCGCCTGCCTGTTCTGCCTGTCTCCCCGGCGCCACCTGTTCTGCCTGTCTCGCCAGCGCCGCCTGTTCTGCCTGTCTCACCGGCGCCGCCTGTTCTGCCCGGCCTACCTGTATGTACTGTCCTGCCTGCCCAGGTCGTACGGGAAGGGCCTGACTGGCTAGTCCCTATGGCTCCGCCTGACGTCCTAGCTCCGCACATCTCTGCTCCACCCATTCCTGTTCCGCCCATCCCAGATCCACCTGTCCCGGGACTCGTGTCTCCAATCCCCACGTCCCGGACTTCCCTGGGGTCTCCCTCCGGGGAGAGACCCCAACCACTGCCACGACGTGGTGGAGTCCGGCCAGGCTGTCATCTGTCGGTGTCCCCAAAGGGGAGAGGGCACTTGTGCAGGGGTTGGGCCCCATCCACCGGCGGTCCCCCGGGCTCCTGCTCGGCTGTCACCTGCAGGTCCCCCACTGTTGCCTCGTCGGCCGCCTCCGACGCCTCGTCGATCGCCTGCGGGTCCCTCCACTCCGGCGCGTCGGTGGACGGCGCCTCCGCCTGCTACGGCTTACCCTCCCTCCTTGCTTCCGCCGTGGTCCCCTTCTGCTCCCTCCTCACCTCCTCTGGTGCCCTCTCTGACTTCCTTCTCGCCCCCTCCATTGGTCCCTCCGGCTTCCTCCTCAGCCCCTTCGTGGTCCCCTCCGGCTCCTGCCTTGGGGCCGCCCGGGGTCCCTCCAGCTTCGGCCTCTCGATGGCCTGCTGGCCCTGCGGCTGGCACGTTTCTCCCGCTGGGGTTTCCTCGGGCTTCCCATGTTCCTCCGCCCTTAGTTTTCCCATCTCCTCTGTTCCCTCCTGGTCCCTTTATCCCTCCTGTCTCTGCTCCTCGACCTTCTATGTCTCCTCCGTTCCCTCCTGGTCCCTTTGTTCTTGCTGTCTCTGCTCCTTGTCCCTCTGTGCCTCCCATGTTCACTCCTGGCCCTTTGTTCCTCCTTGCCCTGTTCCTCCAGTGTCTCCTTTTTTGGTTTGTCTGTCTGCGTTTTTTGTCAGGTTTTGTCTTGCATCTGGTCTGGTTCTGCGTCTCTGTCCTGTTCCCGGACTCTCGTTGATGGTCTTGTTTTGTTTTCCAGGTCATGTTCTCCCGGTCCCGTCTCGTCCGCCTCTTCCCTTGAGGCGCACCTGGAGTGCGCGCCTTTGGGGGGGAGGGGGTTCTGTCATGCCTGATCGTCCAGCCCCTGTATGTGCCATGCCCACCTCATTACCCTCGTGTAGAGTCCTTCCGTTTACCTGCTGTTCCATGTTTTCTGCCCTCAGTCTGGTGTATTCAGTCCGCGTTCAAGTCTGTTTCCCCAGGTCTGTCATTGACGTTGGTCAGCTGTGTGCTCCAATGTCTGCCTGTTTCCCTGATTAAACCCCATTTTACCCGTATTCACGGCTGTGATCGCCTGCTTGCCTGTTCGCCTGCATTCGCTCACAATAATTTGTAATTATGTCTGGGTGGCAACTGGGCAAGATCTCAAACTTGTGCACGTACATGCATTTAAAAGTGAGTATCAATTAATCAAGGGGAAAACTGCATACGTATGTATGTATGTATGTTACTGAAATCCTAATTTTTTGTGCATATGCAGTTTTTTGTCATTGTGTTTATGCCTTCTTTCACAATGAAATTTACACAAAGTTTGATAAATGAGACCGCATGAGACAGTCACATAACCAACCAGGCACAGTCAGTCAAGCTGTTCTTTTATTCATTTTTAGAAAAAATATGAACCATTCATTTTCTGCACCAAAAAAGCAGTACTCTTTCTGATATCCAATCCATCCATTAATAAACCATTCATAATGACTTAGCAAAACATGGAATATTTTAATTACTCCTCCAGGGAAATATATTCACAGAGGTTTATCAGAGTAGACCTTTCAGTTACCAGGGGAAATAATACTGCAAGTATATATAGATGGGTGTTTGTAATACAGGAAATGACAGCACTTCAGTGTTCATCCCTGGTACTAAGGTAAGGGGAG
>JAODKC010000611.1:0-10168 GCA_026777985.1 Mormyrops attenuatus
AAATCCCGGCAAAACAAACCCCACCGCCGAAACACTGTGTGTACTCCCAACCAAACCCCCCCCCCCCCCCCCCTCAAATTCTCAGATGTAAAACAGCAGCACCGGCTGGGATAGAAAGGTGGTGGAGAGGGACAGAGGTCAGCGTGCAACAAGGATTGGGAAGCGCCGCCATCGCGACCAAGCTATGTGAGGATGCAGAAGGACCCTCCACAAATGGCTGACGACCCAAACTGGATCAGTTTGACTCCCTATAATGCTCAGTCGGGGGGGTGGTCGCTATGGAAGCAAGGCTGGGGTTTGGGGGAGTCAAATTTGGCAGGTGTGTAAGGCTGTCTGTATGTGTGAGGGGGGAGAGATGTGTGAAAATGCCCCCACAATGATAATCACCACTGAAAAACAGATGTGTAAACATCCCCACAAGACAAATGTTTCATATTTTTCTAAGGAAATTAATTAGTTTGGAATCTGTTTTTGGGATTTTGTGATTTGGGGTTAAGAGTCATTAATTGCATTAAGGGGGGAGACAATGAGAGGGAGCAACAAAAGGAGAGAGACAGAGTGTGTGTGTGTGTGTGTGTGTGTGTGTGTGTGTGTGTGTGCGTGCGTGCGTGCATGTGTGAGCGCACATGTCCACTGGAGAGGTGGGGTCTAAGCTCTGTCACAGCACATTTTAGTGCAATTTCACACATAGCTGCTGCTGGTGAGCTGACAGAACTGTAACAACATCTTCACAGTGATAAACCCCTCCCCCATCACCCCCCTACTGTGACCCATACTATGGGGGCGGGACAGCCTCAGTGCTTTAACAGAGGGTGTGTGCATGTCTCTGTGAGTCCTCCTCATTAGATAAATCAGGTGACCCTTCATGCTTCATGACACCCTGTCCCCCCGACCAACCCCCACACAGCAATCGTAAAAGTTTTTGACTTGGGGGGGGTTAAAATTAACTATCCTTTCATGCCCACACTGACAGCACCATGCTCGTTGTCCAAGTCAAAGTTAAATATACACTTTAACTATAATAATTTCTAGTAATTGTTAGGCAGGCTATTCATTGACCCCCTGTTGTCAAATAGTAGCTTGCAGTCAATGCATTGGTGACCACTGCACTATTGCGACCTCTGCGTGTTAATAAAGTCAGCTGTTTACCTGACGATGCAGAGTGAAGCATGCTAATTGATGCAGCAGCGTCAGGGTGATGGTCTGATTGTCAGAATCGACTAGGAATGAATGATCGGCCTGTCGATCACCGTCGACTAGCTGGCCACCACTGATTGACGCGATGCTCGCATGGGGAGGAAGGGGGGCCTGAGATGTGGATGGACCTCAGTGTGCCCTACATCTGCGCTTCATCTGTCCGATATCCTGCATCTGGTCCTGCATCTGCCCTGCATCTATTCAATATCTGCCCTGCATCTGTCCTGCGTCTGCCCTACATCTGTCCTGCATCTGCCCTATATCTGTCCTGCGTCTGCCCTGGGTCTGTCTAATATCTGTCCTGTATCAATCCTGCATCTAACCTGCATCTGCCCTGCATCTATTCAATATCTGTCCTGTACCTGTCCTGTGTCTGCCCTGCATCTGTCCTGAGTATGTCTTGCATGTGTTCTGCATTTGTCCTGCATCTATCCTGCCATGTACCTTGCTGGTAATTAGAAGTGAAGGGAAACTGCAGCAAGAGAGGCCAGAGGCGGAAGCCTGATTAAATCTACCCATTAAGAAAAGCCATTTAATTAGAGAAATTCCAGCTTCTGTCAGCAACACGAGAAATCTCTCCGACTTTGTTATTTTTGCCTCCCCACCCCCACCCCCTCCACAAGCGTCTGCTCTCGTTCCGGAAACATAAGGGAAATATGAAAGCGTGTCTTACAAAAGCCAGGATTCTGCAGTCTCTGGCAGAAAGATGTGAGGGCGTGATAGACGAAAAAGGCAGTGACCAGGCATGAAAGGACGTCGGTCGTGCTTCGGGGAGAGGACGGGGGCGCCTCACCGGCAGGCACGGTTCATAACTGATAGCAAAGCCACAGACCCTCCCAAAAGATGCAAATCCCAACCAGGGCTGAGTGGCTGTGACTGATCATGTGACTGGTCAGCTGACCAGTGAGAGAGAAGCTACACTCAAATCAGCAGGTCAGTAGCTGCCCATAAATAACACTGGTAATATGTGGCAGCGAGGTCCCATCAAGGGTAGGATGGGGGGGGGTGTCCCGTCCCTGTTTTGGGGCTTGATCTCATCATCCTCATCCCCAGAGCCGGCTTGCCTGTTACACACTTCTGCCCATGTGGACCCCAGCAGGTAAAAAGAACTGCGTGACGTAGAAGACAACCATGGTGGACTTTGTGTCGACAGGCCACGCCCTGTGACGCTCTCACTGCCCGCAATTTTCACCTTCATGCCACAGAGACGCTTTTGGCTGCTTTGGCGGCAGTGAAACGAAGAGGCCAGCATCCGGAAATGGGCCAGCAGGAAAACCGCAGGGTAGCACGGCCATTTGAAAGGATCCCAGATTCCGGAAGGTTCACGCGTCACTCCCGCGGAGCTGGCATGACCTAAATAAACTGCGACTCAGACTTGGGGGGGGCGGCAATGCATCATCAGTTTAATAATTCATCCCCATATTTCGTTTTAAGCCGACAGCGAGATCTTCATTTTCAGCTCCAAAGGCCACCATCAGAGGTCGGCCCTTCCGACCTGACACCGCTCGTTATCATGGAGACAGCTCCCCTCTCCTCGTCCCCAGACACACTCGTCACACATCTCCCATATTAACACTGAATAGTCGGTGTCCAAGCGCCACACCTCGTTAGCGGGTTTAACAGAATGGTCCCACCGAGGTGAAATGCAATCATGCGGCCTGACACCGCCCACCCCCTTGCAGATTAAAAGCGCCGTTATACCCCCAAGACATACTTATTGATGCGCCGGTCTCTATCATTAGGTGATTAGATATTGCAGCCACTGATGGTCCCCCCCACCCCACCCCACCTGGAGAGGCAAGAGAGGTGTGTGTGTGTGTGTGTGTGTGTGTGTGTGTGTGTGTGTTTCTGTACAGCCCAGCACCTGTACGCCTGGATGTGTGTTTCTGGGTCAGACCGTCTGTTTGCTCAGCAAGCATTAATGCTGTTAAGGGGGTCGCATGAGTGGGGTACAGAAAGCAGCCAGCAATGTGATGCTGAGCACACACTGACCCCCCTGAACCCCGTGGCCTACTGGGGGCGGTGACCAGGGCCATGTCAGTGCTGAGCACAGCTGCGGGATACCACTTGGTGCTCCTGTGGCCCCTCGGGGGACCCTGAGCACAAGCCCTCTGACAGCTGGAGCCTCCCCCATTCTTGGGCAGCATATGAAAGCATGGCCCCCCTGCGGCACATCATTCTCTCTCCTCTCACTCACCCCCCCAGGGACATCAAGAAGGAGGTAGGAGTGGTGGTGGGTATCGGCAGCACCCCTCAGGCCATATGGAAGCCCACTTTACTGCCACATCACCACCACCATTCCCGTCTGCTAAAACTCAAAATTACCACGCCCAGTACGCCCAGGACTTCAATTAGAGGTCAGAACATCCAAGATACGAGGGGGAATGTTTGCTTCTGCAAACGTTTATGAGAAAAAACAAGCTATGTAAGACTTCCCCGGGGGGGCAAATATAAAGGACTATCAGGGTAATGATTGCCTTCGCCTAGGGAGACCGTGCTGCTCCCTGGGAGGGGTGAGGGGGTCACTGCGTTAAAACCATGGTGACCAGTCAGAGGAGACGGCGGGACAGAGCCATCAGCCCGTGGGAGTGACACCGAAATGCTACCAGACCTGGAAACAGGTTATGGGGTCACACAGAGGGTAAAGCCGCACAAACCATTTTCTGACTCCAACCACCCACCTCCAGGTGGAAGAATGTGAGGGGTTGGGGGGGGGGTCAATGCATGCTGGCCTCAAGCAGAAAGTCATGTTTTATAAATGGCTGCTCCTGAATGTTTTATCAGACAAAGTGCCCTTGACCAAACAGACACCCCCCCCCTTCCACCCAGCCACTGACCCCTCACCCAAGCAGAAGTAAGGCATGAGAATGGGAGTCTGCTTGAATACTTCAAAGGGCAGTTGTGCCCCTTTTCTCCTGCCCCCTCCCCCCAGTCGCCCACTGAAAACTGAAATTCCCAGGCTGTTTGACGGGTGTAAACTGGATGCAAATTCCAATCACACTGCGAATATAAACACAGACACACCTGTATGCATGACAAAGCTCGCACAAGGCGAACACACACACAGGCGTCATCTCTGACGGAGGAACCCCCCCCACCCAGTCTGAGATACACAGCAATGTCGCAGGCTGGCATGACGACAGGAAGGACACAGTGTGCTATTTTTGGAGTCACTGCACTGACTTTCTCCTGGCCCAGGTCCCTCTGATCCCACAGCCCAGACGGGCCAACCGCAGCGCTGTCACCCTGCTCTCCTGGTAGCGCCAGATGAGCCTGACACGGCGCCCCCCCAGATCTCTCCCTGCACGGAGAAGCTTGTACTCCAACCCCGTCCCCCCCCATGTCTTTCACCTATAAAATCCATAATTCACAGCCAGCCCATAAACACGGAGCATAGAGGGGCTCCATGATCCACGCACGGGCTGGGGAAGATCACACCGAGGTAGCAGCCATCGGACGTCGGGGACTGCAGACGGTGCAACACCACGGGGGAAAAATGCTGCAGGTGCGGGACACAGTCCCATCGACTCCTCAGCAACAACGAGGCCTGGAATCTCCAAACATGCGGTGTGCCAACTAGAGAGTGAAATTATGAAGGAAGCAAACGATGGATATCAGCTTGAGGAGATGCACCTGCTGTGAGACCATCCTACAGTGCAGGGGCCATAAGAATGGAGATAAACACGAATGTGTGTACCTGAGAGGCAGTGTCAGAGTCAAGGGGTGGAGTCACACCTGAGGGGCGGGGTCCAAGTCAAGCTGGTTCAGGGTCAATGGGAGGAGTCAGAATCATGGGGCAGAGTCAAAACTGGGCCACGTCTTAACATCCTGGTGGCCCTGTCAGTACTGAGGCCCATGGGTAGAGAAATGAAGTCAGGACCATTCTTAGCAGACTGGTGTGCAGATGAATATACACACACACAAATACACAGTCCGCTACACAAAGGCAGGCTATCCCAGCACGTTGGTCTTTCAGGTACCAGACTGGACCCAGAAACCTGCCGGTGAGCTGCGGCCCACACCATCTGGAACTCTGCTTATTGGCTTTTAAAAACAGGTGTGAATATGTGTCCCGTCGTGGCCAGGCTGACTCTGTCAGGTCCCATTCACACATCAGACAGAGAGATAGAGAGGGAGAGAGACAGAGAGAGAGTGGGACGGGAAGAGAAAGAGAGGGATGGGGAAAAAGAGAGAGAGAGAAAGGGGGAGTCAGAGTCAGAGAGGGAGACAGGGACAGAAAGACTGTGAGACTCATTGTCCCCTTAAAAATAAACAGCTTCTTTTGGGCCTCAGAGTGTAACATGTCTTAATGACTTCACACCCCCTGCAATGTCGTCCAGCCACAGTGTAATGGGGCATGTTAGCGCACGCCGCCCCCCCCCGGGCCTGGCACGACACCCCGGTCACATCGGGCTATGCCGTCCGAAGGCCTTGTCTGCCTCCTTCCCAAATGCTGACTAATCGGCCAGCATTACATAACAATGTCAAGTCACTTAACGCTGAATCTAAACTGGTCTAAAAAGCACACTCCCAGCTTAAATGGAAATGTTATTAACACCAGGGCACTGCGGGTCCAGGAAAATGCACCAAAGACGAAATAACGATTTAAATAACTGGGCAATAAGAATTCTGCCTCGCACCCTACAGTGACCCCTCATGGCTGTCTGATGTACCAGTAGCGCATTCATTACACAAACACATCTTATCGACCAATCAGCTTGTCAAACTAATTAATATTTGTTGCTTAGCAGACAATTACTAGATGTGATGACAGATCACAGATCGGCACTCTGTTTACACAGCTGGATGTCTGGCTGTTTATTCAGCTCAAACGATCCATATCACAGGCTGCCCCTCCCCCACCCCTCCAGGATGTGAGCCAGTATCCTGCTGGTCAGTCCAGTATATTATGGTTTTCAAGTCTTCTTGGAGACTGTAAAGCTACATATTCCTCAACAAACGCTAAAATACTGTATATGTTTAACATCAATCAGCCTACATTAACAGGCACTGCCCCCCGGCCCCAAAGAAGAGATATTCAGCCAGACAGTTATAGGATAAACTGTTAACTGTTTGCCAGATAAACAAACCTGTGCTGGTATATTCCAATCTAATAACACATAAACAACTGCCACATGGGTTACTTGGACTGCCAGGGGACGTTCCCTGCCCTGTTTGTTGTTTATTTACACATAATTGAAGTTATAACGGAACCACTATTACATAACCGGTTCCCTATAACCAAAACAGCCAATCGCAAGGCCGGGGCTCCAGGTTTGCTAGGCAACAGATCCCGACTGACGGGTTGAGTCAGAGTGAGAGAAACAGGCTTTCCAAACAAACTCTTTAAAAAAAGACTATGAAATATTTAAGGAATAGCAAAGCAGGACCGAGACGAGGACAACCAGAAAGCATCGGGGAGAAACAAAATCTTCACACAGTAGCTACTGTCAACAATGCAGAAGCCTTTGAAATGCAAGGGACTCACGCCAGATCCCTCTCAGAGGAATTCTGCATAATTATTTTACCCAAGGCTCATTCGCAGGCCGAGTTCTCCACGAACGCTGGGCCAGGACTGAGGGCGAAGAGCAACGGGAAATGCGGGAGCCGTCGTCACGCCGTCGGACGACCCACTGATCCAAACAGGGTGATTCTGACAACATGGCTACTCAGAGAGCCTTAACTCAGAGGTGTCAGGCTGTCATCGGGGGGTTTCCCGCTGAAGTGAAAAACAGGGTGGCTTCCTCTGGCTTCTCTGTCCCTCTGTAAGGGGGGCAACATGTGGCTCAGCGGGTTAAGGCCCCGGCGCCTGTGATCGGAAGGTTGCCCATTCAAGCCCCGAGCCTTAGCCTCAGCTGGAAAGACATCCCCCTCGGGGGCCTTGAACGAGGTCCTTAACTTGCCGAAATGCTTCAGCGGTACCAGATAAATGGTATCACCCTGCCCTCCAACCCCAAACTTTGCTCTCATCTATATATATATATGTGTGTGTGTCTCAAAAGAGAGAAACATTCCAATGTATGTAGGCAATTTAAGCATCATTTCAGTAAAAGAGCATCCAAGAAACCCGTCTTCAAACTTAAAGCAGGACAGTATTAAAAGAAGTGTGCTTGTCCCCATTAAGGTAGAAGGGCACGAATGACAGCAAAGCCTTCACCCCTTTTGGGTGGGACCGTCAATCCCTTACGTCACGCACCAGCAATGTGCATCTCCGTCACTGAGACCGACATGATACACACCTCAATGCATTGCCAACGATCTGATACATTAAAGATACTAATGAGATACGATATGATTCACCCCCATTGCGATGCAGTACAATTCAACACAATGTGATTCAACGTGATACGATGCCATCCAAAAGAATGTGATGCTATGCAAATCAATATGGTGCAGATACAGAAAGAATTTAGAGAGGGGGAATCAACCTAAAAATACAATTATTGGTCAAAAATTATTGGTGACATTTCTAAATAATAAAGGCACAGGGCCTATCTATAATAAATCGAATTTTACTGATGCAAAGATGTAAGAAATGACGTATCCCAAGTTCATGCCCAATTGTATTCAGTGCGCACTTCTTTATTCGGGCCAATCTTATCGTGAACTTTTATGCTGGTGCACTGATGCAAATCGGTGAGTCATACTATCCCTATCAGACACACACGCACGGATAACTCCCAAATCTCAGTAACGACCAATGGGAAGTTTCACACATTCACACCTTCATTTGAGTGTCAAGACATAATGTCAAAATCAAACATTATTGCACCCAACAAATGCCATGCTAGATTTCACCGCCCCGGCGAGCACATGTACAACAATTCCCGCCTCGTTCTCATTACACGCATGATCATTTACGCCGCGCCATCGGCGGCCCCTATAGACGTCGCTAGAAACACCTCCACATCATTTAATGAACTGGGGGCTTTTCCGCTCAATACTTCATTACTCGAAAAGTCATTTTAAAAACTCAATCGCAGGCAGCTTTGAAGTGGCCGGCCACTGATCAACATCCCCATCCGACCTGGAAGGATTGAGGGCAGCGACGTTGGAGACCAGCGTCTCAAACGCCGCTTGACGTGAGGAGCAGAAATATCCATTCCTGTCTGCATTTTCAAAACTCAGTGACCCTTGAAGTGCTTTTCTGGAAAATTCTATTCCCCTTCCCGGCATTCATGGCTCCATTTGGGGTGTGCTCATGTTGGGTCATGGGGGGGCTCTGGAGTTAATTAAAGAGCACAAAACACTCAGATTGCCATTTCCAGGGTGAAATGGTCATGAAATGCACTCCATAGCACCTACTAGCTGTAGAGTAGGGAAATGCCTGCCATCCAGACCACTAGCCAGACTCAAATAGTGGCCTTTTAACATGGAGCATAACAGGCCTGGTGCCACACGTCACCTGCCCGTCACATGATCTGTCAGTACCCTGACAGGTAACTACCAAAACATCAGTTAGCTGGCCAGCCAGCAAGGTCAACATTCAGTCTCGTCACGGTCATGGCCAGTGTTATACATAATTTACCTTTCATAAGACACCCTGTGACAGCAGCTCATAAAGACATTTGCAAAAGCATTGGAAAGCGATGAACTTCAGAACTACCGATTTAGCGGGGGGAGTCTGAATGGTCAGGCCGGCCTGCCTCGTGTTCGCCAGCGAAAGCAGGTCCCTCATCTCGTCACCAGCGGTCCCTCTCTGACAGGATGTTCCAAGGCCCCTCCTCTCATCATCCCAGAAGCAATTGCCACCAGAGATTAATTCTACCTTTCATTCATACTGGCCTTCTTTAATGTAAATCGAATGGCAGAGATGGGAAGGGAACTGAAGAACTGACCCCTTTTTGACAGTGATGTTCATGTATGCTGCAGATTGAGCAGAAGGGGGATGGTGACCTGCACACACACACACACACACACACACACACACACACACACGCACAGACCATTTTTGGTTTTTTGATTGCAGTCACTGATTTTATCAAACTGAACTTTGTGGGGACAGAAAAAATGGTCGCCACACGTCATAATAATAGATTTTTATCACATTGTGGGGACGTTTGGTAATGTATACCTGCACGACACAAACACACACACACACACATTTGTATTAATATCTTCATGGGGATCTTTTTTAGTTTTTTTGATTGCGGTCACAGAGTTTCATAAAACTGGGCGTCCCCTTCCTCACAATGTCAAAATAATAGGTTTTTATCACATTGAAGCTCGCGCAAAACACATAGTCACACTAACAGGCATATATAGGCATGCATGACATCTCTCACACACAGGGCTGGACCAGGCACACTGAAGTGTATGTGCAGTCACCCCCCCCCGTGTCTGTGGCTCATATAGCTGCGGGCAGGTTGTGGACGCTGGGATCCTCTACCCCTCCACTACAGGGTCACCCGTAGATGGAACCTGGACTGATCCAGTCTGCTAACAAAGAGTTTCACAGGGGACCTCCACCAATCCCAGCATGCTTTACCATGACCACCCCCCAGGCAGAAAATCCGAAAGTCAACAACTGACTCTGGAGAATATTCCAGCCCTTCAACATGGCTACATCTGGGCCAACAGGGGGCTCAGCGGTTAAGGATTAAGCAACTGGAATCGAGCTGAATGAAGGATGGCAACAGGAAGACGCAGAGGACAAAACCAGGTGGGGGGGCGGGGGTCTTTGAAGCCCCAGCCACTATGGCTAGTGTGTCCCATTTCCGTGGATATGCTGCTATTTATAAGTAAGCCACCTTTGGTGTATTCGTACATAAGCTGGCATCTCCCCGCCTGAACCATCCCAACCCCAATCATCATCCACACCTGAGCCAATCACTAGTGACGTCCAGAGGTGACTGACAGCATCACAGGTTCTGAGTAGATCCAATGACACAACAGGCTCAGTTCCTTGTCAGTCTACAGCTGGGAAAAACAAAGACTGAAGTGTCTGCACTCTTTGTTCTGGAGATACAAC
>JAODKC010000613.1:0-10162 GCA_026777985.1 Mormyrops attenuatus
TATTAAATACATTTTTTGAATAAAAATTCTCTATCTATATAAGCCATCCATCTTTCAGCTGCTTAAACTGAGCACAGGGGCTTGGAGCTCGTATGAGCTGGCAGACAGAGGCCGGGGACGAGTGTGGAGAAGGCCAACGGAGCCCCCGCCATCTTCAGCCCCGGCGTGCTCCACTACCAGCAGGCGCTGGCCAACATGCAGCTGCAGCAACAAGCATTCATCCCCACTGGTAAGCCGGGGTGCCTTGGGGCCTCGGGGGGGCTCCTGTGGTGGACACGCCTTTCTGTGCGGCTTCCAGTCTCTCAGGAGTCCTGGGTCTGAAACCGGGCCTCCAAATCGCACACAGTATCGTCATTAATTAACCCACACAGCACAGACTTTTGCCCAGTTCATACGTCCGTTTCAGTCCATTCCCATAATACATTTGGCCGTGGATGCGGATGGTTACAGTCGTTGGATGCACACAGATGTGATATTCCACCAAACCTTATTACTATGCATGGACAGTATTACGGTAATACAGTATACCGCAGTATTTTGAAATACTGGCAATAAAACAAGAACAACGACTATTCTTCTACTTTTTCATGGTTGAGCTCTGCTCTGTGAATGTCACTGCTGCCACCTACTGGGAACACCTAGTCAGTTACCTTGCACATGCACAATCTACGTGCATTATGTCCACTGGGCTTAAAAATCTGGGCTGCACGCACACAGTCCGGCGGACACCCCTGAAGACGAGATTTACGTTAGGTCAAGTTAGTGTAGCGTCCAGTGTAGTTTGGGTTCAGCGGAACAGTAAAACCTTACTATTGTGTTACTTTATCCTGTTCAGTATGAGCTTGTGTGGCTTAAATGGTAGGATATGCTGGCCGGAGGGAAAGTGTGTAGATAGATAGATAGAGAGAGAGAGAGATACTTTATTTATCCCGAAGGAAATTTAGGAAGTAGGTGTAGCGCCCTTCCGTAGCCCTGCAGCCCTGGAGCAGGGCTGAGGGTCCTGCTGGAGGCATGGAAATCACGAGGAAAATGAGATCTGGAAAAGCTGTAGACTGATAGGAAATTCTGAAGCACCAAGATGGCGGCAGAAGCTGAGTAGCGTAAGCACGTTCGGCGTGACCCGCGGAACGCGGCTCAGACCTGTGAACGTGCTGCCCAACACGTGAGGAATCTACGTGATACGAGGTTCGCACCAAAGCGACCTTCCCTTGTCCGTTCCTCACGTGCTTGTGTATCCAATGACATGAGTAGCAGGTCAGCTGCTGAACCCTGTTATAAATAAGCACTGAGATGCTGGAGCTTCTCCAGAGGCTCCTCATGTAAACACATCTCGACCTTAAGCAGAGCAAAGCCGGAGCTGCACTGCACCCTGGGGACGGCAGATACCACTGGGGGCTCAGGAGGCTGGTGTCGGTCTCCCTCTTGGCAGGTTTACCCAGCTCCATCCAGTGTCACTTTCATTAGATGTTTTGCACCAGCAGTTAAAGCTTAGCAAACAGAACCCTAGTCCACTAATGTGGTGGGGGTGCCAAGCCGATTTATTTAGAACCAGAACCGGTGCTGCGCTTTTCCACTGCCAGATACTTAGTGCCGTACCTGAAAAACCGGCTCCTGCATGGCACCAGAAATTGCCAGTGTGACCCTTACAACACCTGACCTCGGCGATTGGGGGCGGGGCTACAATGTGCCAGCAAGCCGCATTTGTAATTCCCAGTGTTTGAGTTTTGACTGATTTCAGCGTTTGCTGAAAATGTGCAGAAATAAAAGGAGAGCTAGAGAAAGCAGGCTACATTCATAGAGCAACAGAAAAAAAACCCGAAAATTGAAACTATAAAGCGCGGGATGGAAAAAGTGTAAAAGTACCCCACTGTTTTGTGTTCACTGTAGGTAACCTGCCGGCAAAGTGAGACTGTAACACATTTTTTTACGGGTATGCAGTAGAAAATTAGTGCTTACTCTCCCGAGTGTATATATACAAGATGGTGAGGTGTGTAGTTAAATGACTCTGGTGAAACTGCAGTCTTGGGTGATTAGTTATAAATATTAATAAATATTAATATTAACTAATTATGGATGATTGGTTATAAATATTAATTACTAATGCTTTGTAATATAGCTAGCTAATTTGATGAAGAACCGACGCTTAAGTTAGCATTAGCCTAAACATCCTCAGTCAAAAAACATTATTTGATCAACTCAAAAATGTCACATGGCCGCCATCGTGTACGTGCTCGCTGTCCGTTACCTGTGTTTTTTGTAACCAGTGGAAATATGGGCCCGTTCTCAGCCGGATCCACGTCGGCGCCAATAGAGAACCAGTTCCCTGTCAGCACCAGCACAGCGCTAGTGTGAAAGACGTGTCTGTGCTCTGCGTCAGGGTTCTAGTTCTGGTCCAATGAAGAGAAGTTACAGACACGGACTGGCTGACTGCGTGTGATAAAAACCCGTTATCCTGGCCTTGTGGGGAACATTTTTTCGGTCTCCACGAGGGGAGACTCAATTTAATAAAAATCTGTGCATGCAATCTGAAAACTAAAAATGCCAGAAGTCTCGTATTGCGTTTGATTACTTATGGTTAGGGTTAGGGCTGCATAGGGGTTAAGGTCGTCATGTTGGGATTTGGGTTATGCCCATAGAAATAAATGACTATGTGTGAGTGTGTGTGTTTCTCTTCTGTGTCTGCCCTCTGCTTGTTCCCTGTATCTGTACCTTATTTCTCTGCCTGATGTATGTGAACTTGCCTCTGTTCCTGTTTTTATGAGTTTGGCTTATATGATAGTACTTTTGTCATTATGCTTAGGGTTCACATAAACTGTCCTTTCGCGGATTAATGAAGCATCAAATCTCCTGTAGTGCGACCGACGCAGTTATGGAACTCGAGAGTATGAAACGAAACATGAGATCAGTGTCAGGAGCCTGTGCCGTTTCATGTTTACGGACTGGTTTTTACAAGGTATAGAAATTTCACAAAACCATAAAACGGTCTGTTTTTGTGGGGGGGGGGGGGAATAATGGCGGATTGACTGGCGATTTCATAAATTTGCAATTTATTTACTCATTTAATATATTTATATATGCATTTCTGTATATATTTCTTTGAGTATTAATGCGTTCCATAGAGGGGTTAAAAACTCAGACATTTAGTTCAGTTGTGGAAAATAACGAAGGCCTCTGGCAACACCCCAGCACTGCTTTACCTGGTAGGCGGGGTGGGAGCCCCCACCTTCAATAAAACATACTGATTAAAACATAACAACAGGTTATACACAGACTGACGGCGTCTGCGAACATGACTGTATTACATCTGCATGTTTGAGTCTTCTTGAAATACACCATTCTTTATAGTCTTTACTCTTATGCTAATATTAGAGTGGATTGATCTGTTTTTATTTTTAATGTCTGTTTCGACATCGGTGATGTATTCTTGATTGATATTCTGATGTTTTGCGTACTCTTGTCCTTCGTCTGACCTGTCTCCACACCCGTCCCCCCTCCACTCCGCCTCCCCCTCTCTTTCGTCTGCCTATCCCCAACAAAGTTCCCATGATGCATGGCGCCACGCCCTCCACTTTGACGTCGGCCACGACACCGGTCACCAACGTCCCATTTGCTGACACGTCAGCCTCCAATCAGGTTTCCGTCTTTCCTGTGCCTTTAATTGCTGGGGGGTGGGGGAGGTTATCCTTTATAAGGCAGCATGGTATTGGAGGAAAAACCCTGTGAACCATGTCAAGTTCACCAACTATAAAAAATACAATTAGTAATTAAAAAGAAACTTGGGGTAACCTCTTTGCAAATCTAGGTAGATCTGGGGTCTTTTTTTTTATCTCATCCCACCGTATGTCTTCGTTGGCCGCCGTGTGTGTTTGTTTCTAGGTGTCCTCGCACGCAGGCGTCATGTGTTTTGACATTAAGATGGGGTGAAATAAGACTTCTCTCCTTCTTATGTAACCATCAGATCGCTAAAGATGCTATTTTGTCGCCTGATGCATCAGATGACTCTGTTATTTACATGATGAGATCTCTCCTCACTGTCTTTACTGAGTGTTATCTTTGCCTGGGCATAGTAGGGGGTTACTGTCTCTGTTCTCTGTGCAGTGTTATGTAAACTGAATAGTAATGGACAATGTCACAAATATATAGCATATATAACGCAATGCTTCCAGGCCCAGAAATGTCATTTTGATATGGATTAAGACACCATATATATTTGTGAGTGGTATTAATGGCTTTTTGTTTTTGAGAGTTTGATTCCTATTATTTTTTTTTTTATTATTATTTTAAGCACAATCTAATATGAAATCTCTTCCACTATAGATGCCCCAATTATCAGTAGATGAACTGAATAGCAACATGTTTGTATCACAGATGTAACCAATGAAAGTAGAAAAGTAAGTTTTTTTTTTATAATATATCGCAAATATTAAAAATGCATTTATTTTGTTAACTGTATTTTAAAAGCTACATTTTAACTCTGAATGAAGACTGTCTAGTTTAGTAGTGTTTCAGGAATGTCAGACATGTAGGGTGACACACATCATTCACATGTAACACGTGTGTGCGCGTGTGCGGGTGTATGCCGCGTCACGCTAAAAGTATGACTATTACAGGATACCTCCCAGCGACATATGAAATATTCAGCTGTTTCTGAAAAAAAAAAAGATCTATTCATCCCACAGCAATTAAAATGCTAAAACACTCAAAAAGTTCCCCTGCTATGATTAGTTTTGTAACTGCAAGCATAGCATTTTTTTCCTTGATGCTTTCTAACCCAAAACACGCTGGAGTGCAGCTAACTTCAGTGTCGTCAGAGCAGCGCAGCAAGAAACGAGCTACGATAAACTCTCCCCATCATTTGAATTCACACTTGAAGGCTATCCAGCTATTTTTACTATCTAAATATGAAATCTCTTCCATTATAGATGCCCCAGTTATCAATAGATGAACTGAATAGCGACATCTTTGTATCACAGATGTAACCAATGAAAGTTGAAATGCTAAAGTAAAGTAACTAGTTTTACTGGACTGATTATGTGCTTCATGAGGCTAATTATCTAAGCACATGACAAGCATTTCAGCTGATATGCCCCAATACATTTAAGTCGTGTAAAAGTAGCTAAATTTTCCTATGGCGGTCTGGATGGCCTGATGAGACCATACTTGGTTTTCAGGACAAAGTTTTTGAATGAAATTGTTTGCGTAGGAAACAGCCATGTTCTTTTTAATCACAGGCATTTAAGAGTGGCATTTCTTAATCTAGTAGGTTTAGACTTAGACCAACTATTAGCATTTATTTGCTGTCGGATCAAATAGGTTGATCTATTCCCTGAAGTTCAGCTTTTCCCAATCCTGGTCATGCTCGTCGGTTTTCATTAAAGCAATTTGTTCAGTCTGGCTTGGATCTAATCTTCTCTACATCTAGAGGTGATAAGATGGAGAAAGAGCATCTCAGTGAAACTGGCTTTGTCAGACCAGGATTTGGAACGTTTGTAGGTGAGACATTGGATGTGATATTCGGACAAGTGGGAAAGCTGTTTATCTAGTAGACAGTGGTGGGGTATCAGAGTACAAACATGGCTTTGTAGATCGTAAAGATGTCTTGGTCTTCAGGCTTGTGTTTGAATGATGAGGAACTTTTGCATGAATGCTGATGTTTTGAGATGGCTTTGCTACTTCTCTGCTGTGAAGCTTTGAGGTGAAATGCAACATGTTTCCCTCCAGTACCTTCCCCTGTTTGTCAGCATTGTGCCTAACCCGAACCAGACCACCCTAGTGGAGGAAAAATTGGTCTTGACCATCTTTGTCCTGAATGTCACATTTATCAATATCATGTCAAAAACTCATAATATCAGATGTAACAACAACTCGTACTTTGACTATAGACCCATAAATGAAGGTCTGATAGCTTGTAGCTCAAGGACGGTCCTACAGGCAGTATTAATTTGCATGCCACTGACTGCATTTGTAGGCCCAGCGGTCGTCTATGATTCTGGTGATTCACCCTCTTTGTTCATGTCTTTTTTTTTTTTCTCAGTAGACCCCAACGAGGTTCTGAGCATTGGCCCGGTGGATCTTCATTGTGTCCCCATGGAAAGTCCATTCCACCCCATCCTGGAAGTGTTGGTGGCAACTCAGGTGGCTCTGAACCCAGTAAGCCTTTCACGGAACCCAAGCTAAATGACCATCACCGTGCCGACCCTAAATCCCACCAAGGGACACAAAAATCAGTCGAAAAACGAAAAACTTGTGCCTGATCTGCATCTGGAATTGGAGATAGTATGGACCCATGATGAATTTGTGACCTACCGTCACTTAGACGATACCGAGTAGATTGCAGAAATAAGCCATGCTGAGATTAACACCAAACGGTGTCCCACATGCAGCAAAGGAACCCGTCGCCGATGCAGAGATGGGCAGCGGAGCTGCCGCGAAGCACTTGTTAACCTGAAACCATAGTGATGGCCCAGTATGGCTCTTCACACATGATAGACAGTGAGCGCGTAGCCGGGTACGAGCCGAAGACGCGTTTACATGAACCAGCACACCTGAATGTCTGTTTATTAGAACTCAAAAAAGCCACATGATTAGGGGGACTGAAACCCAGCATGTGTGAGTCCAGATGTGGCCGGACCTCCCGGAATGAAGAACGAGGAACGAAATTAAGACTCTTATTCGAAGGGTTCAATTTATTTTGATCACTTGGTTTTAAGAACGGTGTTTTAAAAGCGTTTATAGTTTTATGTTTACATTTCGAAAAAAAAGACAAAAAACAAAAAAGGCTAAAAAAAGTGTCAGTCATTGACGTCTCCAGAAAAGAGACTCAGATTGTAGTTGCCCTATAAGAGTTTAGGGTTAAGCGTCGAACCCTTTAGAGTCTGTGGGTTTAACAGGTGCCTTTTGTTTAGCTAGTGTCTGTAACAGGAATGGAGAATATTCTTCATCTAAGCAACTCCTTCATTGAGTGACCCAAAATGGAATGGGGCGGATGCTCATACAGCTGATGTGAATTTTAGTTGCTTAGGAAGGTCCTCCCACGGCTGGGTGTCAGGATGAGCATTTAATATATTCACATTTTCATAATCACTGTGCTAAAGGTTAGTGACACAACCTGGGACAAACCGGTGCCATGAGCTTGTAGAACCTCTACTGAAAGTCTGTCCTCCCCAGGGTGTCTGAAGAGTGTAAATAATGATGATGGGATGTCTGTATAATGGGTTAGTGTGGCTGAGGAGGGGGGAATCATGGCCCATCATCATAGGGCAGGTTTCTTTCAGCTCATGGGAGTTTTACTTGCACAAAAATGTTTTGAGGGCAGAAGGAAAAATGATCCAGAGAGATAACCAGAGAGATAGCCTCATCTAGTTGCTTGGACTCCTCCTCTACAATCTGATTGGTTATCTCTCTGGACCAATCATTTTTCCTTCTGCCCTCAGAACATTTCTGTGTAAGTGAAACTCCATGAGCAAACTTTCAGGGCAGAGAGATGAAGGATGGATTCTGGCAGATTAGCACAGTTTTCTTAATGGAGGAACGACCATCTCAGAGGCAGTGGGTTTCACATCTGATCCTGGCCAACCCGCATTTAAACAACAGAACCTCTCATTCATTAGCTTCACCACTGGTGATCAACAATACTGGAGATCTACCACCCTGCACAGCTGAAGTGCAGCTCTAATGGTCTGGTGTCCACTGAGCTAAACTGTAGGATTTGTCAGTTGTGTTGGAACTGAATTTGTGTTGATCAAGGTGCAACAGTCATGGTGAAAAGATAATTAGACCTAAAGAAAATACTTTTTTCTATCCCCTCACCCCTTAAAAGGAGTAACCCAGTGCTGGCCGTTTGTTAGTGGAAAAATTGACTCAGTACTGCTCAAGTCTAGGCAGTCAAGGAAAATGATGTTTAAATGATATTCATTTTGGTGTCAAACTATGATGTCAGCCAAAATGTGTCAGCTTAGCCATTTCAAAACCTCTACCAAAGTCCCCCCCAGTATTTGGAGCACCTGCCCAATGCACCCATGTATTTGTTGACTCCAGCTTGTTTGGCTAATCGGGACCCCATTGAGTCATTTTACTAATTCGTTAATTAATTGAGCTGGTGGAGAAATTGTAATTGACTAAACTATGAACGCTGCGGCCTGTTTTAAGAGGCTAACTGGGATAGATGGTTCTTAGCTGAGATGTACAGAACATGACCCAAACGTCCATTGGGTTGCCAGGAGCAGATTTTAAACGCACTCTTCTAAGGATGGTGCTGGAATCCATTTTTTTGCTGATTGTACAAGAGACTCCCCCTATTGACCGGATGCCGCTTAGCACCCTGCACACACAAGCACCCTCTGATGGTCTCCTTGTGGCTGAAATGAAACCCTTATATGCTGCACAGCAGTTGTTCATCAGTCATGAATGTGATGGTCATACGTCACCTACTGTCTTCATATGGGCTTAGCTCTCTGGATTGGCCTGGTTTTCCTCTCCATGATTACATTGATACCCTGGACTTAAGCGGCTGAAGAGCCGTCATGGGTCTCAGTGAACATTTCTTTATTGATGTATGGTTATAGGAGAGGAGATTAGGGCGGAGTTCTGCAGATGGGCCAGGGGTGGGACCACACAAGGGGTGTGGCCCCAGCTGAAAGCTGATTGGCCCTTGGCGTGCTTCCTCCCCTGTCACTCACAATACAGAGCATATCATTGGCTAATATAAAGGATAACCCCTCTTATGCCCCCCACCTTTAAAAATCCTAGAATCACCCCTGACATGGGTGGTATTTCCCCTGCGCAGGTTACATACATGGTACAGACGAAAATGTGATATTTTGATATTTTTCTTATAACCGATCAATATTGTTATTATTATTGTGTTTTGGTAAGTGCACTGTGTTCTTCGCAAGGCTGCTGTGGGCCGGAAAAGGAGGAGCAGTGATTCGTCAGTGGATTTCGAGGTTTAACATACTGCTTATACACCTGTAGTTTGTGTTTCAAACTGACTGGAAGATGATTGGCCAGGAGGAATCTTAATGTTTGCTTATAGTAAAAATCAATAGCTTTACCAAGGATGTCTGTAATATGGGAGACTGAAACAGGGCCTGCAGCCACAGTGTTGATGGGTGTTTTCTCTTCTTGTTGTTCTCTCTCTCTCTCTCCCCCTCTCTCTCTCCCCGTCTCTCTCTCTTTCTTCCCCTCTCTCTCCCCTCTCTCTCTCTCTCTTTCTCCCTCTCTCTTTCTCTCCCACCCTCTCTCCCCCCACATAAATTATGCCTTCTCCAACTGCTGCTCAGCTGGAAAAATAAATGACTTGATTGAAAAAAAAAATAATTAAATGTGCCTCGTTGGGGGGGCTTAGGTTTAAGTACTTTCAAGATTTAAAAGGTGTTATTGTACAAGGAGTTAATTAAATCTAATTAATCCTAATGTAAATAAGACATTTCTCTTACTAATCATTCATCATACATTTACTAGAGTTATAAGTTGACCTCTTATGTTTGCTGTATTGTGCTGATTATTTCCTATCAAATATAATGTCTAGTAATAGTCTTAAATTACGTTCTAATATCAACTGGAAGTGCTGGTAACATTTTATGTATTTTTAATCGTAAATCTTTTTTTCCCTAAGAAAACCATTTGTATATTATTCATAAAAAAAAGTATAGCATGAATACAAAAATTAATCCATAATCTGTTTGTGTAGCTTGCAGTTTAAAAAGATGAAATATTAAAACACATTTATATTAAAAACTATGATGTGTAACACAAAATATGATGTATAACAGTTGTATGTAACTACAATGATAGACTCATTGTTATTTAAGATATTAAGTTGTTGCTATGGCAACAAAACTACAACATGGCTACCTTTGTATACCTTAATTGTGAATTTTTTCACACGTAAACTGAAATGTACGACATTAACTTATTCAGAAAAGAATGGTGAGTTAGAGTGTCTTGGTTTAAAAAAAAAACATTTGTAAGAAAATCAAGAAAAACCTGAATTTCCAAAGGCCCTTTAATGAGGAGATTAGCCATGGGCCGACTCTGTTTCTCAGCTGGAGCCTGTGTGTGTTCCCTTGGGGGGCGGGGGGGGGGGGGCTGGTGGGGGGGGGGCCCCCTGTGGCTTGAATAAATTACTGTTAACAGCATTCCCCGCACAGGGGCCAGGCAT
>JAODKC010000614.1:0-10145 GCA_026777985.1 Mormyrops attenuatus
ACACACATACACACACACACACACACACACACACACAGACACATTATATATATATATATATATATATATATATATATATACACACACACAGACACACACAGACATAAAGACACACACACACACACACACAAAGAGACCACGGCACAATTTTTGTTTCACTCATTTCTCAAGTTATGGGTGTGTGAATAAATGTGTGTTCTTTTTTTGTAAACTGCAGCCTCTAGAAGCCTGATACAAACTGTCCTAGCAGTCCACTTCACACCTGCACTTAATATTTTTCATTCCTTTTCAAGGTCTCTTGATGTCATCTTACGGTTCATGAGAAACTGTTGATGGTCATCTCTGGCATTAGAATGCTGCTTCCATATTTTACCTGGCTAGTTTCTGGTTGTTACCAGAGTTTCCTGTTTCGTCTTATGCTTGTGTGCTGCTATCTTAGAAATTTTGAACCTGGGAGCAACCTGCTGCTCAGTGTAACCTTCTGCCAGCGGAAACACGATTAAACCTGGGTTTAAAAATGCAGATGTGTTTAAAAATATAGAGTGGCCTCTTAATTCTTGATTTTCCACGGCTGTGTGTGTATGTGTATGTAAGTTTGGGCCTACCCCCTGAGGGTGAACATATATATTATATGTGTGTGTGTGTGTGCGTGTGTGTGTGTGCGTGTGTGTGTGTGTGTGTGTATATGTATGTGTGGGTTTGCATAGATCACATTTGAAGACCAAATTGCCCCCAAAGTGTACTAAAACCTGTGATTTCCCTACGTTTGGGGACATCTTTTGAGGTCCCCATTTGGATAATCTCAGTTTTATAAAAATCTGTGAATGCAATCAAAAAAGTAAAAATACCAAAAGTTTTGTATCTGGGTTGGTTACTTATGGTTAAGGTTAGGGATGGGTAGGGGTTAAGGGTGTCATGATCGAGATTAGGGTTTTTCCCATAGAAATGAATGGACGGTCCCCATTTAGATAAGTACACCAAGTGTGTGTGTGTGTGTGTGTGTGTGTGTGTGATACACCAGGTAATTTGTATACAGGGTCCACCAGCACTGGCAGCAGTACAGTGAGTGTTAAAAATCTCTTGGGAATGACAAACAATATGCTGTGCCAGAAAAGGTTAATTAAATTTCAAATACTTTTGCAACTTGTTTTCATTTGTTAATCTAGGGTTATACACATTCTAGAGCATCTGTTGTAATCATTAAAGATATATGGCAGGTACAGAATATTTTCAAAATATTTCACAAGTTGGTGGTTTTATTCTTAAGGTTTAAATTCTAATGCAATTCTGAATGCAAATCACAATATCACTGTCTGACATGTTTTTGAGAGGCCCCTTATCAGTAGCTGCACTTACAAACTGAGAAACTCACTTTGGGGAAGCAGCAGGCAGGGGTCAACATCATGGCAATTTTTACAATTTTTTTTACCACGGGCAAGGAGTGTAAGAGCATAGCATGTTTTTTGCTCTGAATCAAAACATTTTGTGATGGACACCTTTGCTCATGTACGGACAATCCCTTTATGCAGGTACTGCTGACACTCCCTCAATAGAAAGAATGTATTAGCAGTGCTTGAAGTGGGCTAATACTCACCGGTACGCAGTACAAGGGGAGAACTCGCACCTGGTACTGTATAACAAGTGGAATACCAGCACGTGGTACTGAATAACAAGGGGAGTACCGGCGCCTGGTACTGAATGACAAGTGGAGTACCAACATGTGTTTTTCCCCAGTTCAAGCACTGTGTATTACCATCAACATTTCTTCTGTAATTAGGAAACTTAATTAGTAAATAGTCAGACACACTGTATACTGACCTGAACAAAGTCACTTTCCCCTTCGGCCTTGAAGAACCAATCAACAGTGGCACTGGCAGAAACTTCCCCCCTCATCTTACAGGAGATGCAGCCCAGCTTGAAGCCATGTCCAGCCACAGCTTCGGTATCCGAGTCCACTTCCACACAGGCAGCACGGCACTGCGAGTCTTCAGAGGGACAGAGAGAATCACTCACCATCTCATCTCCCCCAAAATTGCACATGGACACCAAAGTTAAATGAACCTCTCATGGCTGCCAATAATAAACTGCTCCCCGGCAGCAACTGTGAGACTCCTGAGATGTTTCCTTTCATTTTATATTTTGCATGCATTTCATGTACAATTTATTAAATTGGATTATTTATTTCCTCTCATAGTGAATATGCTGATATTTTGATTTCAGGTTACATAATTGCATAGAATTAATACACAGCTAAAGAGCTGACTCAAAACCAACCAAGTTTAGCCAGCAACAAAGCCCTTTCAAAAATTCAGAATCAACAAACTGAGGGGAAATAAATTGCTAGTATTAAGAAAACACCATAACCTTTTACATTCTCTTAAACTGATAGATCTGAATAAATCTCTTGTCATATATAGATACATATGTCTATATATGTAGCTCAGTAATTCAGTCAGCAGTGGAAAACACACCTGTAACTCCAACTGTCTCTTTTCATACAGCAAACTGTAGCTTGGAAAGAGATGTCAGCATCACTCTGACCCACTGATCTCGCCATACTTTCAACTCTGACCTCTGGAGATGTTTTTTTCAGTGAAGTGATAGTCAGTTCACACATCACAAAAATAATCAAAATAGCAACAGCTGAGAGGCATGAAATGCCAGGACATGTAATGTCAGAGACAAGATACCATTTGATTATTCCTGTTTATTCTGACCTTGTCTTAATTGATGTCTTGTGGAAACTTATGCAAGCATATTTTAATATTTTTATGATTGTAAAATTTACTGATGCTTTGTTGGCAAAACTGTAAAACAACAAAGACAATAATATTGGCAAACTGCAGAGAGAGGGAGAGACAGAAAAAGAGAGAAAGAGAGGAGTTATCACAGAGTAGAACAACACAATATACTGCTACTCGAACTGCAGCACAGAGAGTTAGGAAAACAGAGGGAAAGGATTAATGCTTCTCATACTCAGCTACAAAGAAAGACATGAGGGGAAGAACTGAATGCATTAACTGGGTTAATTAAGCTTGTTGTTAAGGGGCAAAATATTAATGTATTACTCAGAAAGACAGTTCTCACAGAGGTATTAAGCCTGTTATGTAGGAGAACCTGACCAATGTGAGGGAGAAAGTATGAGCAGGAAAGACTTTAAGGTGGCATGTAGTGAGACTCACCTCAGAAGGAGGTGAACACGAACACACACCACGGAAATGTAGTGTAGAGGAGAGAGGGAGGATAAAGAATAAGACAGACAGATCACATCAGAGAAAGACACTGAGACAGACAGAAGCTGGAACACAATGACTAGAGAACCAACTCACTTCTTTTAAAAATAATATTCCCAAAATTCAGTATCGAAATGTAGGTTATCCAAAGGAATAATCGGTAGTCTGTGGGAGAGTGGTCATTATTTTTCTGCTACCATTTATTGAAATGGTTCATAAAGGCCCCTTCCCTCCTTTACTTCATCAATACATTCTTATTGAATTTCATGAGCCAAAGTCCTGCTACGTCTTACAGTTCTTTTCCCGTTTCAGGTCACAGCCCTCTCCTGACTCCAGCCAGCACCAAAACTCAAATACCTAATCCCCCAGGATCATTAGCAATCACACATATTGCTTTGCTTGGAACATTAGGGAAAGGCCCAATCTCAAGCATGAAAGTGCGGTGCTCAGCTGGAGCTCGGAGAGACAAATAGCCAGCATCTATCCTTTCTAGTCTTTCTTCTTTTGCTTACTGTGTTCACTTTTTTAAGGTAATATAAAATGTTAATGTGTATATCATTAACTGCACCTCTTCCTTCCTGTTATACTTTATGCTTCATTTCCATACACCATTCACACTCAAGCTATGTTAATACTAATCTGATTAACTGTCTGATTAACTGTCTGATTTACTGTCCGATGTATTGTGTAAAGCTACATCTGAATTTGTTTTTCTTGGGATTATCCTCACTGAGTTTAAATTTAACAGCAAAAGGCCACTATACTATATGATGCAGTTCCACCATTGCATTCATAAACAATCGACTTTCTATATTCCACTTAATTGAAAGATGTATGGGCAAAATAGCAGTATTCAATTCAAAGCTATACATCTCTCACATATAACACAAATTTGCAAAAATTGCAATATAAAGTGATGTGAAAATAATCATAAAATTGTTATTTGGAAATTTCAGATTTGAAAATGTGTTTCTAATGATGAATAATGTAATTGAAGCGATTACTGTCGAGGTTTGCAATTTTAGTCCAGTCTGAATTTCACCCCTGTAAGATGAGGGGGGAAGTTTCTGCCAGAGCCACTGCTGACTGCTTCTTCAAAGCGCAAGTGGACAGTGACAAAATTATTACAAGGCACTACAGTAAAAATACAGGAGCAAATTACCTTCTGTATTTCAGCAAACACAGACCTTTTCAGTAAGAATACTCCAATCCAAAGTGTCATCTCAGTAATATGGTCATATATAAAGTGATTTATTTTTCAGTGTTGAAGGGATGGGTCATCCAAAACTGTAAATTCTATTGTCATTTGTGTTTTAGACATTAACATCAACAGTTTATCTCCACTATCTCTGGTAATTTGGGGAAATTACTCAGGTTTCTTATCCCATCTGAATCAGCCAGAAGAATCACTTTACATACTACATACCTTAATATAACTACATAATCTCTCCAGGTAAAACTAATCCCCTCCAAATAGGTCAAAACACTAAAAACATATTTGTACTTGTATTTTATATATATAGATAAATGCATATATTGCTCTTTTGTTAGATATATGTACTTACCTGTACCTTTCCAATTACAATTTTTTATGTCATTTTGGCCACATTTTTTTACAGACTAATGTATGAAATGGATATTATGTTGTAATAATTTGATTACTAACTTCTGTTTAAACACTCCAGCCATTTCAGGTATTTGTTCTATTCCACCCCCAGATTAAATGAATTAATCTTCAAGCCTATATAATTAGTGGAATGATCCATGCTGGAAGTGAAATATAACAAATCACAATTATTAAAAAGCCATTGTAACCAAAGTTATGCTTGCGTCACTGACATTGAGTCAATGACATTCATATACCAGTGACAATCAAATAGTTATCCCTGTGTCGTGATTTCAAACAGATATCCTTGTGTTGTTATTTCAAATAAATATCCCCATGTTCTTATTTCAATTGTATATGCCCATGTTGTAATTCAACAGAAATCCTCATGTCATCATTTCAAACAGATATCCTCTAGTCAATATTTCACACAGGTATCCCCATGTTATTTTTCACATACTGTAGATATCCCCATTATTCATATTCAATATTTCAAATACCTATCCCTTTTTCATAATTTTCATTATCATGGGGTATTATAGATACCCCAAGTCATTCCTTGTGTCCAGTTGGTCTATGCATTCCCTTTGCTGCTCTCTGACATCCTCCAAATGATTTCTCTCCTCCATGGAGACCTTGCACCTGAGATCCCTTCCCCGATGTCACTGAGCACCCATCCCCCCTGTGTATCTTCCTCTGTGCATGCAGAAATTGGATGTCAGCTGTTACATGGAGCTGTTCACCCCCTTCCCCCAGCATTGTTCCCCAGCTAAGACGGGAATGTTGGCAGGCCATTCTGCTGTTAACAACACAAGCTGCTGCAAGCTGCTATCTAAGCACAGAGGTTAACAGGGGATCATGCACCATGCTGCTGGACAGTAAGGAGCCATAAGAATATAGCTGTACCTGGTACTACAGGGGCTTCTCAGATGCATTTCATGATGTAAAAAGCATGAAGCCACATGGGAGGTGGAGGGGCAGAGGTGCTAATATGCCATACAAGCTAGTAGGACAAAGCCATGATATGATTCACTGTAAATCCTAAAACAATACATTTGTTGGACAATCCAAAATGATGCCATCACCTACTTTCTGTTTCTGCCCTGAGTTATTTACATATAAACTTTAAGTTACTCAGTCA
Organism: Mormyrops attenuatus; assembly: GCA_026777985.1. Taxonomy (NCBI): domain Eukaryota; kingdom Metazoa; phylum Chordata; class Actinopteri; order Osteoglossiformes; family Mormyridae; genus Mormyrops; species Mormyrops attenuatus. The sequence goes on from JAODKC010000614.1 coordinate 5,981, forward strand.
GTTTCTAATGGCCTACCATACCAACATGCTCCAAGAAATACTTACACAAATATAGCATCTAACAAAAAAAAATCATACAGGAAAATTTTAAATTTCTGATTATATCATTTATTTTCAAAACTCTTTAACTTTCTGAGATTATAGTGACTTTAGAAGCATAATTTTCAGACATTTCCAGCATTTTTCTAGCTTTCTCTCTAATTAAGTGGGGATACATAAGCATGCATCATTCCCATCATCCTCTTTGTGATTTTGCACTGGACAGCTGATGCTGTTAAACCAGGCTTAGAGGGTCACACAGGTCATAAGTTGCATAACAGACTTACCTGATTTCCTTCCAAGTTTTTGTTTGGTCTCTTATTCTCTAATTAATTTCCCATTGCTTTCCCCAGTGCCCACAGAATATCTACCCAGTCTACCACTCATCATTTCTTGTCTGCTCTACAACCTCAGAATACACATGCATGGTCCAAAAAGAGAAACTACCATTTTTTGCAGTGCCAGTGTGGGAAAGCTTGTATGCTCTTGCTTTACTGTTATAGAATAAATTTATAAAATAATAATTTTAACATTATCTTCTGAATACTGTATTCTAAATAGTTAAAACAAAATATTATTTTTTAACAACTGAAGCATACAAATAACGTTTTATGTGAGTGATCTAAATATATATGTCAGCCAAATGTACCACAAATAAACAAAACAAAACAGAAACAAGCCTAGTGCCACCTATAAAAATACTTGAAAAAATTGATCCAATAAACATCACCTGCTACTCTATGCTGTCATTGTCAGGAGCTTGTAGATGCGGGGAACATGCAAAAACCAAACACATGCAGTGTTTCCTGGCAAGCTGACATATTTATACCATCTGTTCTGGCACTTTGCTTGATAGATAAATGAATAGATTCCACCAGAAATTTGCAGATATATGAGGATTAGCATTACAGATATATTCTCTATGTAAGTATGACTATTGGCTGGTTCCTACATTATTATTATTAATATTATACTAGCAACCATTGTTACCATATGTATAGTGTGTGTGCGTGTGTGTGTGTGTGTGTGTGTGTGTACAAAAGTAGTGCATCATTTTGCTATATATATAATTTTGGTATATAGATATATATTATATATACATTATCTTTTAAATACACATTGTATCCAAAATAAATTAAATGCAGAATAGTGTGTTACTGCATTCATTTGTACATAGTATCTCCTTTTATTGTGATACTTAGATCAGATCTCTAGTGTTAAACAATAAGTCAGCCATTTATCTCAGCATCTCCCACCCTGTAACAAAATACCGAGTGTTCCTTCCGTGACTCTGATGTCCCCCTGGCCAAAGGAAATGGCCTGGCTCCATCATGTGCAGGGAGGGAGATGCAGCTGAAGAGGCTCATGCATGCTCCTGTGTGCAAGGCGGTTCAGCGGGGCTCCCACTCACCGTAGAGCAGGCAGAGGAGGGCCGGGCCCAGCAGTAGCCGCAGTGCAGGCATGCTCGTGGTGGAGGGGCGTGTCTGGCTGCTCAGAGCGGGTCCTCCAGAGCTGACGCGGCAGGAGAGGAAGGGATATGTGGGTATACAGGCCACTCCACGGCGCAGTACAGTCTCACCAACAAATCAAGTGCAAAAAAAAAACACGACCTTGCCTTCCTGTACACGCAAGATGCCTCCGTTGTTAGCCACTTGCAGTCCAAGTTAGTTACTCTTCTGGCTCCCCTTTAATCTGTGCTCTGAACTATATTCAGTCTGTAATAGAGATCAGCAAATGCTGGCAGGTGCTGAGCCACAACCCTGATAATGGCACTTGCAAAATGTATGCAGCTCTTGCATCACGTTGAATTCTATATATGACTTCATACACTGATTTCAGATCTGATCAATTTGATTATAATCCTGTGAATCCTTAAACACATTAAGCTCTTGTCCTTGGAGTTGTCTTCTGAGGTTATGCTCATTTATTTATAAACTTTTGAGACTCTGTTCATGATTTAATGAGTACTGGCTGAGTGCCTTTCAAATCTCCTCATGAAGCATCTCCATATGATCAACAGCCAACATTATTCCAGGAAGACAGTTATGGTTCACAGAATGCAGTAAACAAAATTCCAATAAATGCAAGACTTGATATAACCTGCAAAGGCCGTGCAGATGGAAGACACCACACCCAATCTCAATTCTAAATAACTGTGCAGGAGGAGCCCTGAGCTAATGACTAGCGAGCAGAACTTCCAAACCACAACTTTATATTACAGGAAGTATACCCACTTTCTTGTCATCTGTGCTTTAGTCAGTCACAGTGTGGTCAGAACAATATTTCAGCACTTCGTTTAATTTGTTATTGCTTTTGTTTTCTGGAATATATCAATCTGAAAACTACAATAATAAAGCCATACACCAATACAATCTTCAGGTGCCTGTTTGTTGTCAGGTGAACAAATTCTAATCTGTTCACACACGGATTACGGCACACTTATCAATTCTGCATACATAAGGTCACAGTGACTGACAGGTGGCGAATACAAGTATTGCAGTGTTTACAATCACTTTGTACACACACATTCTCTGTTGATATTCAACTGCAATGTTATTCAACTTATTCTGTCATTAAAAATAACTTTAGGAGTGCACATAAAAATGCAAAAGGACTGTAGCTAGTTACCTAAAAAGCATTACTTACAATTTACAAATTACTTTACCGCAACTGGAAAAAAATATTTGAATAATAATAATAATAATAATATTAATGGACACTGCACTTGCCACCAGGACGCATTGTATCTGGTCTATGACGCATACCAACGACACAAATGCTTCCTGCAATTCGTTATAGTATTGCCAATTGAAAGTGTTTATTTCTATTTGTGTTTATTTCTGTTATTTTAATTTATATTTTTATATACTTTCTGATAACTATTCTGTAATACATACAATTTATACAAGATGAGCGACGCTTTGAATGAATGATTTCTCCAGCACACTGACTACGATAAAAAATGCAATACTATAGCATCCCAATAATTTTTTCCAGAGCGACAAAACAACCAGCTGTTAATTTCCGCCCCTTTCTACTGGAATTACACCTCAAAAATGTCTCTTTTATCCCTTGTCGACATGATCAGTTCCTTTACCCTTCCGATGTCTCTCTATGTTCGTCCTTTTCTTTAATCCCGTCTTCTGGAAATCGGAATACTGACTCCCAATGAGAGTCAACGTCTGCCGCAGCGCAATATTAAGTAATCAACGGTAAACCACGCATAAAATTCTTTAATTGACTGAAACGTAGAAATGAAGCACAAGAAGACCTAAGCCAAAAAGAGACGTCAAAAAGAGACGACCACACCAGTGATCGCAGAAAATCGCATGTTCGTGTAGTTTCATTGCTTTCACGAAGGGTGTAATCTACCGTGCTTTTGCGAGAGTATGAAGGAAAGAGATTGGGGGTGGGAGGTGAGGGAGGAGGGACTGATGCATTGCAGTACTGGGGTGGATGGGGAAAGGAAGGGAGGGAGGGAGGGAGGGAGAGCAGGAGAAGACCGAAAAGCAGTGGTTTGTGTTGTTATGGTAACGTCTATGTAACCTACGTATACTGTGGCGTTATTAAGAGGATATAATATACTCCATGCATGAGTAGGGCAAATTTACATAGTAGTCCTACATGAAACGTTGGTTTAAGTTTGTCCATTGCCTTTCTATGGTGTTTCTCACAAAAATGTATTGTCAGGTTACAGCCTACAGGAGCCTTCATGTATTAGATTGGATTAATAATTACTAATTGGTCCTTTTGGGCATCTTTAAGAATGTGACCTTTTGCAATGCTATTCCATTTTGCTGTTGTTCTTAACCTGCATTTGCTAGTAAAACACCAATTTAAATGTCATGCTATCCTTCATGACATTTCAGCAAGAACCCAACAAAATGGAATATCATTCAGTTTAAAATGAAGAACCTTAAAATGCTCATAAATGAGGATAGAAATCCTCTAGTAGCATATTATCATTTCCAATTACAAATCAATAAATATCTATAACTTTTGGATTAAAGGCAACGAATTACCATGCTAAGCCATCTGTGTGTGCCATTACATAAGAACATAAGAAATTTACAAACGAGAGGAGGCCATTCGGCCCATCAAGCTCGTTTGGGGAGAATCTAACTAA
>JAODKC010000616.1:0-10105 GCA_026777985.1 Mormyrops attenuatus
ATTGCATCTACTACTCTGTTTGTACACTACTGTCTATTGCAGAATGCTGTTTGTACTGCAAACGTAATGTCTGTATATGTCGGCACTTTAGAAGTAGCCACTGCAATTTCGTTGTACAAGTAGCATTCGTGTTCCAGTATAATGACAATAAAGGCTTTCTATTCTATTCTATTCTATTCTAACAGATTTTTTAATCCACCACAGTGGTGTTAAAAGGGCAAAAGTACAAAAAACTCAGATAGCATTAAAGTTACTGTAGCCAGAGGAATGAATCTTAGTAGGATTTGCGCTTGGAATGTTAGTCAATGTCTGGGTAGGAGAGTTAAACCTCCTACCACCTTCTATGGTTCAGCTAGGAAATTGCGTGGTAGAAACAAACAGCATGGGTGTGTGCTTAAAATTTTTCAAGGAAAAACCTCAACCATTTAAAACTGTTCATTCTGAGTCACACACAAAAGAACCACGAGATGACACAAACCAACTAGCATAAACCAATTAAGAGACCACAAAAAAAATAAAAAAATAAATAACTAACAATAAACTGTGGTAGAGACAAATATCTGTGGCATACCATCCTTGATTGCGGTTGGTTTCTAATATTACACATAATAAAAATCTGAATATTAAACAAGCAAAATGATTTGATATGTTCTTCTACCCGAAGTTGTGGTCTAATCTAGACAGTGCTGGACGACAACAAAGAGCACAACTACGAGATGCTCTGTACATACCTTCATACCCACACAACATCTTCTCGGTGACGAGAGCAACAATTGGAGGAGCAACAATCACCTTCAAGTCACATGACCACCAAAGACAGTAGCAGGTTTGACATCCACAAGAGTTGAAATTTATATTACTTGTCTACTGTTGAAGAAAATGTTGACCAATGTAAAGGGTGTCATGACATACAATCCTTGCATGAAATTTTGGGCCATTGTAATTATGAGGATGTACAAAGGCTACAAGGTGTAGTGAAAGGTATGGAAATTAAAGGGAGTGCAGTTAAACCAGCACAGTTGTGTGAAGTGTGCACACAGGGAAAATTTACACAGACAAGGAGTAGGGAACCAGACAGAAAGGCAAAGAAACCTTTAGAAATAGTCCACACTGACCTTGCCGGTGTCATGCCAACTCCAAGTATGGAAGGATACAGACATGCACAGTCTTTCACAGATGACTACTCAGGAACTATGATGATGTATTTTTTAAAGTTTAAAAGTGATACAATACAAACTACAGAAAAGTTTTTAGCAGACATAGCACCTTATGGAGATGTCAAATGTATCCGTTCAGACAACGGAACTAAGTTTACAAACCGAGACTTCCAAGCACTGTTAACAAAGAACAAAGTCAGACATGAGACGTCTGCACCGTATTCACGCCACCAAAACGGGATAGCGGAGAGAGGCTGGCGGACTCTATATGATATGAGTAGATGCTTATTGTTGGAGAGTCAATTACCCAACAAACTCTGGAATTATGCTATGCAGACAGCAGCATATGTGCGAAACAGGTGTTACAGTAGACACACAAAGAAAACGCCATACGAGCTGTTTACAGGAAAAGAACCAGATGTGTCCAAGCTGCAGAAATTTGGCTCAATGTGTTTTGCTTACAAGCAAGAGAAAGGGAACTTAGACTCTAGGTGTGAGGAAGGTGTTTTTATTGGCTATGATAGAAACAGTCCAGTTTACCTAGTGTACTACCCAGACACAGAAGAAGTCCAAAGACACCGGTTGGTGAAGTTCACAGCCAAAACATCCAAAGAAAAAGAAACACAAACATTGGATTCATACATAGTACAGGAACATAAGATATTACGTCCCAAAACAGACAAAAAGGAAGATGATGGTAATGAAAGTGTACAACATATACCAAAAGAGAGTGTTCAAAGAGACATTTCTGTGAACTTACCCGAGACGACTCAATGCCCACAACAAGGTGAGGTCACTGAGATGGTGATAAAAAGGAATCCACCAAGAACGAAGAGAAAGCCACCTTATTTACAGGATTTTGAGACAGAAAATATGGAGGATAAACTACAAACCTGTGTGGACTCTTGTTATAGGGCAGTTTGTGACATACCTCGAACCTACCAGGAAACTATGTCATCAGCCAAGTCACAAGAGTGGAAAAAGGCCATGGATGAGGAAATGCAGTCACTGGAAGAGAATGAGACCTTCAGCCTCACCTGCTTGCCACCAGGTAAACAGGCAGTGGGGGGCCGATGGGTCTATGCACTGAAACGTGACATTGATGGTCTGGGAAAATATAAAGCGAGATTTGTGGCAAAAGGCTACAGTCAGAAACCAGGAACTGACTATGAGAAGACATTCACACCTACAGCTGACTTCACCAGCGTCAGAATCATCATGCAAAAGGCAGCACAAGAGGGTTTAATCTTACATCAGATGGATGCTAAGACCGCTTATCTGCATGCACCCATCGATCGAAAAATATATGTTGAGCAACCAGAAGGTTACGAACAAAAGACAAATGCGAGAGAGACTTGTATGTAAACTGCGGAAATCTATTTATGACCTGAAACAGTCGGGTCGAAACTGGAATACTATGTTACGTACATGTTTGATCCAAAATGACTTTGTACAGAACTCTGCAGATCACTGCATATACACAAAAGAAAAACATGATGGAAAAGTAATTTGACTTACATGGGTTGATGATCTGATTATAACAGCAAGTAATGAGAATGTACTGAAGAGTGTGAAGAGAATACACACAGACAAGTTCAAAATGAAAGACATGGGAAAGTTAAAATTTTTCCTAGGTATAGATTTTGAACAAACCGAAGGTGAAGTTAAAATGTCACAGAGGAAATATGTGAACAAAGTATTGCAGAAGTTTAGAATGTAAGATCGTAAGCCTAGAGAAACCCCATGTCAGTCAAAACTAGAGTACACAGAAAATGATGAAAAATTGAAGGAGCCCTGCTAATACAGAGAAGCAGTGGGGAGTTCAATTTACTTATCTACATGTACACGACCACATATTAACTTTGTGGTCAGTAAACTGTCTTAGCATTTTGCTGAACCTACAGTGGAACATTGGAGCACAGTGAAACACATGTTGAGATACCTCAAAGGTACAGCTGAACAGGAGTTATACTTCAGAAGAAATGACACTGAAAAACTGGGTCTGAGAATGTACTGTGATGCTGACTGGGCACACAGCAAATGTGCCAGTGTTAAATTAACACTGCATGGTGTCTATATGGGTCCACACCAATCAGTGTTACATTTACAGAGGGCAGTGAGTGCTGTTCTTACAGTGTTAATGTTAATTAACTCTTATAGTGTTCAATTGACACCATAGAGTGTTAAATCATTATGACTCCACCCCTTCCCAAATTGTAAGCCCATATGGGTGGCACACAGGTACAAAATGTGTGGCCCATATCTGCCTTATTTTAATGTGCACTCATGTGAACCCAACTGCTGTTTTTCACTAATCCACTGTAATGAGAAAGACTATGCCCAACATGGCTTTTTTGTGTGTTTGCTGAGCTCTTGATGAGATGAGAACTGGGTTCATGTAAACTGAACACACTTGTCCTTCCTGACCTTTATGAGTGCATTGTCCCTAAAGCAGATATAATGGATGGTGGCCACATTGCTTTTAGACCTCAACTTAGATAGAACAACAAATCAAATCATTTTGCTCATTTAATATTCAGATTTTCATTACGCATAATTTTTAGAAACCAAGGCTTATTATTTAGAAACCCACCGCAATCAATGATGGTATGCCAATGATATTAATCACAACCACATTCTATACATTCAAGTACTTGAGTACTACCTGATTTGATATATGTAAGGTGGCTCGAGTCTACTTGTATTTTAGTTGAAGTGTGTTTGTAATTCTAAAGGAAACAGCACAAGCCCATTTCAATAGGTAAAGTCCATGTAGTCCTGATGCTTTCCTCTTGAGAAGTGACAAAGCTAAGCCTTCATGCAAAAGAGCATAATCCAGGTCCCATCCCCAGAAACCACACAAGGTTAAATCTTTTCTCTTTCACAACCTACACACAAGAGCAGATCCCACTACACCATTCATGTGGCTGCTGACAGCCAATTTTTTTTAAGTGCTATCTGGGCTTTTTGTTCTCTTGTCCTATTCATCACCATTGCAGTGGATAAAAAAATCTGTTAAATAAAAGGCAGTACCATGTCATACTATGCAAATTTACATCCAGCACCATTTGTCTACAGGGGAGTGGGCGATACCAGGACCTGCACAGCAAAGGGTGTCACAACCCTCCTAACACCTGTCCGCATGTAGTACCCATCATTCAGGGGTGGGACTGGGGATCAAATTCAGTGCCCCCATTAAAATATAGACCACTCAAGAGAACCCTTCTGCAAGTTTTTCTGACTCAGTAAGATCACAAGAGCCCGTAAGAACACAGCTTTGCTTAGCTTGTAGAAACAGAAGTCTCCAACCTTCAAGAATAACCAGAGCGGAGCTAATAAAACTTTAATATCAAATGTAAAAAGGCTGTATGGTCCATTTGGGTCATAGTCTTTCTCCTGATGGTGGGTAAATCTGGGGTGTCTCTTACGATCATCATATGACTTCTTGTGTGCATATTAAAATAGGGCAGATGGAAGAGGTGGAGTCACAGTGATTTAACACTCTATGGTGTGAATTAAACACTATAACAGTTAATTAAGATTAACACTGTAAGAACAACACTCACTGCACTCTGTAAAGTGTTAAAGGTAACACTGATTGGTGTGGACCCATATAGACACCATGCAGTGTTAATTTAACACTGGCACATTTGCCGTGTATTTACTTGGAACAGCTACTGAGAGGTGTGGACAGTTACCAATATGCACAAACAAAAGTGTATGAAGACAACCAGGGTACTGTGGCACTAGCCAGAAACCCAGTGAACAGGCAACGCTGCAAGCACATCGACATCAAGTACCACTTCATCAGGGAGGCTGTAAATAGTGGAAAATTAATCTTGGACTATTGTCCTACAGATCGAATGATTGCTGATGTGATGACAAAGCCATCTACAAAGATAAAGATAAAAGTGTTTGTTAAAGACATGTTTGGCATTTCAAATGCATAGACTGTGATTTGTATAATTAAAGTAAAAGATTGAATTTACTTTATTCATTTCTCTAGATGCCATAGAAGTTATAGAGCCCAGAGCGAGTGGGGGTGTTAAATGTTGCCAATAGATGGCGCCCTTGCTCTTTATACTACATACGTTTCATGTATGGCTCTGTGTGAGTTGTACTATAAAAAGAGAGAGACATGGTTGATCGTGGTGCGGTATGTTAAAAGCGAATACTACAGAATTATCAGAGAGTAATAGAGACACTGTTTGAGAGTCTGTCAAGTTGCTCTAAATAAAACACACCCAGGAAAAGGGTTAAAGAAATTGTTGATTAATTCATCCTTTGAAAGCTTGGAAGAGCTGCGCGCCTAATTGCTTTAACAAGTCGATTTAGAGTAAAATCTTCGAACAAATATATTCTTGTGTAACTTGTATAGTAAACTCGTTTGCGTTAGTTACAACTGGGCTGCGCGATAACGGATTTAAGGTCAGTTTCGCTTCTTCATAAGAAAGAAATATAAGTGCGGATAGTTATACAATTGCTAGAAATTTTTATTATATGAACATATATGTTGATATATTTCTATACGTATCTGCATTAGTTCACATGGTTTAAGAACAACGGAAACTCAACTCCACACAAAAACGCCCCAATATCGTTACGCTTGACTTTTCACAGAACCATAAACTGAACCAGATATGGATTTTACTACATTTTGTACGCTGATGAAATATAGCCTACGTTGGCCTGTATTTGTTAGACAAAATACAACCGCCGCAGTGCGGATCATTGTGAAAGTGAAAATCGGAGTAGAATGAGTCTGTCCTACACACAGGATGTTTCTCACTACGCAGTTAATAAATATTTCAAAGTAGGAGTTAAATTTGTGTAGTATCAGACAAAATGTGTTTAATTCCACAGTTCATAAATATTTCTTATTGCATTAATTCTTATTCCAGAGTTACCGTATAGCCTACGTCAGTTGATATCAAATGCTGTGTAATAGCCTAATTTAAATATAAAGGTATTTACACTTTGTGTAGAGGTTGCTTTAAAGTAAAGGTTTAAGGTGCTTCAATTAGTCAGATGTATTCTTGTATATTTATATTTGGTATTTGCCTATCGAATAAACTCGTTTGCATTACTTATAATTTGATTCCGGTGTAATGCATTTCGCCAATGTCAGTTTTGCTTCTTTACAAGGAAAAAAATACCGTTAGTAGGCCTATGTAACAGTTGTAAAATCCTAGAACAAGTTATTGTGTTAATACATATGTTAAAATATTTCTACACATCTACATGAGTTCCCCAGGAATGAGATTGTTGGGCAACAATCCAGGCAATTCCAGGCAATTAAGACTTTTGAAAAAAACATCGTTTAGCCGGACTTTTCAAAAAAAAAACCTAAATGAGTTAGGGGCTTTCTTACTTTTTTACGCAATTGAAATATACATATATTTTTGGACAAACACACCTTTTCCAAACGTTCTGCCAGCACTGCAGGTTCTACAGACTTTTATATAGTGATAGTGAAAGTAGGAATTCGAAAGTATTTATATAGTAACACAGATACCGGTATTCAAGGTAAATTATAAGTATGCTTGGGATTTAGAAGTTATTTGCTTGCTAGAATAAGTTGTTTATTATTTCAGTGCATGCAGATGTTGAAATCCTACTACACATCTACACGAGTTCGCTATAGGAATGACGTGAGAACAGCGGGAATTTAACGTTCCACCCAAAAACTCCTTAAAAATATCGTCCACACAGCAAATGTGCCAGTGTTAAATTAACACTGCATGGTGTCTGTATGGGTCCACACCAATCAGTGTTACATTTAACACTTTACAGAGTGCAGTGAGTGTTGTTCGTACAGTGTTAATCTTAGTTAACTCTTATAGTCTTCAACTGACACCATAGAGTGTTAAATCACTATGACTCCACCCCTTCCCAAATTGTAAGCCCATATGGGTGGCACACAGGTACAAAATGGGTGGCCCATATCTGCCCTATTTTAATGTGCACTAATGTGAACCCATTTTGGCATCCAGCTGCTGTTTTTCGCTAATCCACTGTAAAGAGAAAGACTCTGCCCAACATGGCCTTTTTCCTTTTTTTCAGCTGTTGATGAGATGAGAACTGGGTTCATGTAAACTGAACACACTTGTTCTTCCTGACTTTTGCTTGTCTTGCTTGTACATTAAAATTGAGAGAAAAGGAGTTAAAGGAAAAACACTGAAAACTTTCATTATTTATTTTTTAAGCATGTAACAGGATAAAAAAAAACAAATTGAGCCCATTAATGTCCATATATTTGCTGGACAAACTCACCTCTTCCAAATGACCTTCAAAAGCTGCAGGCGATTGTGAAAATGAAAGTGGGAGTTCATAGCATTTTATATACGCCTAGTCACACGGATAACGGTGGCCACCCTGAGATTCATGAATATTCATTCCCATGGCTAGAGGGTTCTCAGCCCCTTAACCAGACACGAGCTATATTCGGCAGCAGGGAGAAGGGAGAAACAGCCCAGGAGGAGAAACGGGATGACCATATCTGGTATATTAAATTACCTAGTTTGTGTTCATTATAATTATGACATTTATTTAACAACAGTACCTTATTTATGCTAAAGACAAATCAGTGAATGATATTTAATTTCCTCCAAAGAGAGTGCAGGTCCAGTTCAGCAGGCATCTCAAACTCATACAACTTGGTGGCCACTGGTGAGGACGTCTTCAGCTCAGGTGACCCTGAGGAAAGGTATGGAGAAATGGTTATCCTGTTTTTTTTCCAAGTTTAGCCCCCCAATGATGGCTTAATGCTTTGGTTTGAATCCCCGACCAGCAAGGCACCGCTGAGGTGCCCTGAGCAACGGACCACCCCCAAGCACTGCTCCCTGGGCACTGAAATAGCTGCCCCCTGCTATGTCACAAAATCAAATATGGGCTAAATTCAGAGAAAACATTTCATTGTGTGCTGTGGTACGACAACACCGATCACTAAATTCTAAAAACCTGATATACCTTACCCACTGAAAAAAGCCCACCATAATTTTTTTGGAGCTACAAAGATCTACTACACTACTCAAACCAACTAGCATAAACCAACTCAGACAATACAAAAACTGACAACGATGTGGTTGACACCAAGATCAGTGGCATACCATTCTTGATTGTGGTGGGGTTCTAAATAATATTCTTCGGTGTGTATGTTGATGCTTCCATGTCCCACCGGTGTGAGGAAGCATTAAAGAAGGCCAATAGGATGTTGGGTTACATCTAGGTGTGTGGAGTTTAAGTCAAGGGAGGTGATGCTACGATTATACAATTCCTTGGTAAAACCCCACCTAGAATATTGTGTGCTGGTTTGGTCACCATACCTTAAGAAGGACATTGCTGCCTTGGAAAGGGTGCGACGTAAGGCTACGAGAATGATTCCTGGACTTAGAGGAATGTCGTATGAGGAGAGGTTAGCTGAGCTGAATCTGTTTAGCCTCGAGCAAAGGAGACTAAGGGGGGACATGATCCAGGTATATAAGATTCTGGATGCTGTTCAGCCAAATGACTATTTCAGTATTAGTTTAAATACTAGAACTCATGGCCATAAGTGAAAATTAGCGGGAGACCATTTTAAAGTGAATTTGAGGAAGCACTTCTTCACACAGCGTGTAGTTCGAGTATGGAATAGTCTTGCTGCTAGTGTAGCGTAAGCTAAAACCCTGGGTTCCTTTAAATCAGAGCTAGATAAAATTTTAACAACTCTGAGATATTAGTTAAGTTCTCCCCAAGCAAGCGTGATGGGCCAAATGGCCTCCTCTCGTTTGTAAATTTCTTATGTTCTTATGATTCTAAAAATTAAGCTTCATGAAAATCTGAATATGAAATAAGCAAACTGTTTTGATTTGTTCTTCTATCCCAAGTTATGATATAAAATCAATGAGGTCACCACCTATTATATCTGCTTTAGGGGAAATGCACTCCTTCAACCACTAAGATAGCTCACACCTTTTCTCAGCATGTCTAAACAATTATGTTATGCAATCTATGAAGCTTCATAATCTGTCACTGAGCACTGCTTTTACACTGACACACCTGCTGAGATACTAGTTTGATTGTCTTGGCCTAGTAGTTAGGAGAATATGTTGAATTGCATACAGCTGTTTAACAGTACATTTCCACTGGATTTCACCAAGACTGGCATATAATGTACTCACTTGTATACCACAGGTGATAATGATGGGCTCCATTGGTTCTTTCTTCTCTGGTTACACAAAAAAATCTTATGCTTAAAAACAAATGAATAGTGAAAGTTTTCAATGTTCTTTTAACACTGTGTTCTTCTTAGGAGTGATGTGACACAGGAGGTAGTGCGACTGTTTGGCAACCGGAGGGCTGCGGGTTCGAGCCCCGGCTCCTCCTGATCCCATTGAAGTGTTCATGAGCAAAACATTGAACCCCGAATTGCTCCTGGTGAGCAGGTCGGCACCTTTCGTAGCAGCCTCTATCAGCCGGGTATGAATGTGAGGTAAATTGCAAAGCGCTTTGGAAAAAAACACTATGTAAATGCAGTCCGTAGCACGGCCTTGGTTTTAATGTGCAAAGTAAAAGCGAGAAGAACAAGTGTCTGTTCAACTTACATGACACAGTTCTTTGGTTATCAAGAGCTCGGCTGAAATAAATTTTACATAAAAATAGGAAAGGCTATGTTGGTCAGAGACTTTCTCATTAGTGTGGGTTAGAAAAAAACAGCAGCTGAATGCCCAAATGAGAGTACATTAAAATTGGGCAGATATTGGCCATCCATTTTGTACCGGTGTGCCACCCATAAGGGCTTGCAATTTGGGAAGAGGTGGAGTCACAGTGATTTAACCCTCTAGGGCCTAGGCATACGAAACAAACTTTCACTTACTGGGTCATGATTTCTTAAAATATCATAAACTTAATTCATGACAAATAAATTATTTCTTATATATTTGTTTTGCCATTACACTCATCTTTATTTT
>JAODKC010000617.1:0-10101 GCA_026777985.1 Mormyrops attenuatus
GGAGGAACTAACAATTCGGCATAACAATTAGTGAATAATCATCATTAAATAATAATTAATTAAATTGAATTAATTTCCAACATATTGGTGGAGATATTAAAAATTACCTGAGCTAAATATTCCTACAACCTCCAAGTCTGAGGCCATGGTACTCGACTGGAAAAATGTATCGCCAGGTCTTATTAACGAGTGAGGGAAGAAGAGAGCGGGAGATCAACAGACATATCGGTGCAGTGTTCGCAGTAATGCTGATGTTGTACTGTTCTATCATGGTAAAAAGGGAGCTGAGCTGGAAGGCAAAGCTTTTGATTTACCAGTAAATCTACTTTCCCACCCTCTCCTATGGTCATGAGCTCTGGGTAGTGAGAGAAAGAATGAGACCGTGGATACAAGAGCAAGATGAGAAGATGAGTTTCCTATGCAGGGTGTCTGGACTTAGCCTTAGCAATAGGGTAAGGAACTTGAACATTCGGAAGGGGCTTAAAGTAGAGCCGCTGTTACTCTGCATCAAAGGAGCCAGTTGAGGTGGTTTCAGCATCGATCAGATGCAAATAGGGGATGCCTCCTGAATGGATGCCTCATGTACAGCTCCTTAGGGAGATGTTTTGGGCATGTCCAACCAGGGGCAGGTGCAGGGCCTAGGGCAGACCCAGGACATGCTGGAGAGTTTATATCTGTTGGCTGGCCTGGGAACATGTTGGTATTCCCCCAGTGGAACTGGAGTAGGTGGCTAGTGAGAGGAAGGTCTGAGCATCCCTGCTTAGACCACTGCCCCTGCGACCCGACCTTGGATAAGTGGTGTATCATGATTAGATGTATGTATGGATGGATGGATGGGTTATAAGAGTGTACAAGTCTCAGATTGCAATGAGGAGGCTCCAAGAGTATTTCAATGGCTCTATACAGCAACACAGCAGAACATCAATAGTTGTAGCCTACTGATGACCAATGTTTGCCTTGTTTCTCCCTACAGAGGGTAGAAACTACATCCAAAATCACCCTGTGTAAAAACACAACTTGTGCATAATAAGATTAGATGTCCCACCACTATTAAAAGCAATATTATATATTAGCTCACATACCAGTATTAATGCGGGAACAGGAGCACAGAACAAAGCATGCAGCCACCTCTGAAGCTATCACCAACTGCCAACTTCAAGCAACTTACTTATGACTTCTTGCTCATGTCACTGCCTCAACACATCTGCCCCTCATCACTAGTCACCCTTCCTTACCTAGATCCCCACATTTATCACCCCAAAAACATGTCGTCACCCCAACGACTAACTAATTCATGGCCAAAGTCTAAAAAGGATGCCTCTACTGGTCCTAAAGAAGTAGCAGCTCTTACCACACCCACTGTGCCACTTACTTCTGTTGATCTTAGCAGATATGGATGTGCTTTTTGCCCTGCTATTGACTGGGTGGTACATTTAAAGGCTTGCAGTTCCGTCTCAGGTTTCAATTTGTTTCCTGAGAATCACACTCATTTCCTTGAGCACTCAAATTTCCATAAGGGGTTGTCCAAAATTCTTTTTAGGCTATGCTAATGGGTTGAGCAGATGTTTCCACCATCACCCATGCCAGGAATACCTTATCTCCGCTATTATCGCGATCTTTCTCTTAAACACCATGTTCTATAGATAACAGAGATACTACTGGTACAGATGGTAGGGTTGAAATTTGAGCCACCCTTATCTTAGCCCTTTGAATTTTGAACCCTTTGACTGCCAGTGCCATCAGCAAGAGTAACTGTATGGCCATGTCACTACCGAAAATGTTACAGCTACCGAAAATGTAATTTCCGCTACTACGCATGCGCACGTGTACGACTACTGCAAGGAGGCGTGCTATTTTTACGACATCGTTTCTAAGAATGTAATGATGCATAATTCCTGCTTCTGGAATCAGTCTCCAAAGTTTTGTCCCACAAAGCACACGACACAGACCATATGGGAGGTAGAAATGAAAATGAGCACAATATAAGCTAATATACTTCTAACACATGTGTTTATTGTCCTTTGCGATAGCTACCTATCATATATAAGTAATGAGAGTTAAAAGCTGTTGAATTGCTTATTTTTGCATGTACATATTCAATGCCTGAAAACAATTTACTTAAATTATGAACTCCTTTATTGTCACGACGTAGGCGGGGCACGAAGCGGAGACAGAGGAGCAGGAGTCAGGGAATCGGGGAACAGGGGGTTTAATCAGTAGGTAGAGACAAGCAGAGCAACAGAACAAGCAACAAACTCAGAATGACATTACAGTGACCTGACTGGGGAAACAAACTTAAACGCAGACTTAAATACACAGGACTAATGACAGCAATTCGAAACAGCTGATGACACTGGTATTCCACACGAGGTAACGAGGGGGCATGGCACACAGGAGGATCAGACGAGCGGGGCATGACAGAACCCCTCCCCCCCCAAAGGTGAACACTCCGGGCGCGCCTAACCAGGGACATCACAGGACCTGGGGAAACAAAAGCAAAAAACATCAACAAAACACAGGAAACATCACGGACACACAGAACAGACACAAGGAGAACAAGTGACAAACCACGGGGACACCACACAGGATCACCAAAGAGGGAAACACAGGACCCGGGGACACCAAGGGAAATGACACAAGGGGAACACCAACCGGAGGAACAAAGGAACCAGAAGTGAACATAAGGGAAACAGTGGGACTGGGAGCAAACACAGGGGGTACAAAACCAGAGGGCAAGGAAGCAAAGGGCGGGGGGAAAGAGGGAGCCAGGAGGAACCCCGGCGGGTGAAGGGCAGGAGCCGCAGGGGCCGCAGGCGACCACGAGGTCAGAGCCGGAGGGACCCTCGGTGAAAGTGAGGCAGGAGCTAGAGGGGACACCGAAGGGGATGAGGAGGAAGACGGATGGACTGACAGAGAGGGCGAGGAGGAAGACGGAGGGGACACCGGAGGAGGTGAGATGGGAGGTGAAGGGGACACCATAGGAGGGCAGGAGGGAGCAGAAGCCACGGCAAGCGAAGGTGTAGCCACAGCTGGCAAAGCCACTGGCAACCGATAAGTCAGAGCAGGGGGAACCGCAGGCGACCAATGAGGTATCGGAGGTGGGACCGAAAGCGCCCAACAATACACGACAGGGGGAACTGCAGGCGACTGTCGAGCTGGAGCCACGGGGACCGCAGGTGACCGCTGAGCCAGAGCTGCAGCTGGAGGACCCGTAGGCGACTGCTGAACCAAAGCCATGGGGACCGAATATCGACATCCCGACACCCGGTAGGGGAAGCAGTGAAGACTGAGACCGCCCCTAGGGAGATCCCCGGCACGTCTTACTGCCTTCTGTTTCTCCGCCTTTTCTTCCTTGCTGCAGCTTTCAGCGGAGTCTGGGGCACTTCTGGAAGCTCGGACAGGGACCGCTGTCCAGGGCCACCCGCTGCATCAAGGACTCTGCCACTCCTCTTCTTAGCTGCCGCATATTTTCACGTGCCTCTAAAATATCACCTCTAAAATATCCCTCATCCTGAGAGCGAGGGCTCAAGCCAAGGTCTCCCTCGACCTCGGGCTGATCGAGCCTGTAGATTACCTCATCTACTAACCCAAGGTACTCTTCCTCTGTTAGGTGAGGCGTCTTCTTTTTGCGGAGTCCGGTCATTCTGTCACGACGTAGGCGGGACACATAGTGGAGTCAGAGGAGCAGGAGTCAAGGAATCGGGGAACAGGGTTTAATCAGTAGGTCGAAACAAGCAGGGCAACGGAACAGGCAACACATGCTGTCACTTTACAATGACCAGACTAGGGAAACAAACTTAAACACAGACTTAAATACACAGGACTAATGACAGCAACTCGAAACAGCTGATAACACGGGGATTCCACAAGAAGTAACAAGGGGGCGTGGCACACAGAACTATCGGACAAGCGGGGCATGACATTTATGCTCAATCCACACATTAAAGTTGCATATAAACACTAATGTTCATGAATAAAGGTTGTACTTGTTTTCAGGAATAATATACCAAAAAATAGGAATGGCATTCTGGAAAACCTATTAAGTTCACATCAAAACTATGGCACATGTTTTTTATGATAGATCTAACATATGATCCTAATGTAAAAAAATAGGAGGCAGTGGTGACTTGTACAAGTCAATTATTAAACAAGTCTTCATACTGGGCAGGTGTCAGGGGGCTTAGATCCTGGAGTGGTGTAGTGGGGATCAGACCCTGAGCAGGCATTATAAGGTTGGACTCTGGGCAGGCATCAGAAACCTCAGCCTCTGGGCCGGCGTTGGGGGTATCCATGTATATCTTGCATATCAGGCTGAAAGATGGATTATGAGATCTCTTTTCTTTAGTACTGTAGCTGCATAGTACAAAAAGTGAAAATGTAGTTTTCTGCAAGTCCATGTCTATAAATGCTGTAATCTGAAAAATCAAGTGAATTTAATAAGCATTTCTCATTCATTTTAAATATATTTACATTAAATGCATGCAAGCACACACACACAAACACACACACACACACAAACACACACACACACACACACACACACACATATATATATGTATATACACATATATACTGTACACACGCGTACAAAATCAATTGAAATATATTCACAACAATACCACTGTGTCCCCCCTCCCGACCCTGCAGAACCGCCCCTGTTGAAGCTGCAGGTATAAGACATTCAACTTTACAAATATATTACTGAGATATGCAACTTTAATGAAATGGTTCATTGCTAAATTTGATTGCAATGTGATGTATATCCTCCAAAAAAAAAAAAAAACCTGAATTTCCTCTCTGAGCTCAAAGACTCTTTGCAGCACTTTACCTCGGGACAGCCACCTTGCTTTGCTGTGAAATAACACAGCTGAATGCTCCACTCCCATATCCTCACAAAGAGCAGAGAACAGTCACATGTTTGGGGATCTTGTTTTGATGAAATTGACCCTAATAACATCAAACATCAAAAACTCATTTAGCTCAGGGCTCATCTTCCTTGATACCAGTGCTTCCCTGTGTATAAAGCAGTGTCTCCACTGCACTTTGGCGAGACGCTGTTGATCCCCTCTTTCACGACCTGCTTGTACTGCCCTCATGTGGACCACGCCTACCTCATTGCCCTCGTGTGAATCCCGCTTGTACTCAACTATTTCCTGTTTTGACCTTCGCCTGCTTCCCTGGTCCGTGCATCCCGTCGCGTCATAGGATGACAGACCTCCCCGAAGACTCACCTCAGCGAGCTGAGAGCCAGCGCATCGGCTTGCTTAAAGAGGTCATCTACTGGCTAAACCAGCCCAAAGTCCAGGAGGACCCCGAGGCATTGGAATTAGCCAGCCGGAGCGGGACTCTCCTACAGGAGATGTCTCCATCCGGGGACTTTGTCTCTCTGAAGCAACCCAGTCCCAGCCGACAATGACGATCTGGAGACGAAAGAAGAAGCGGAGAGCACCTAGTCCGGAAGAGGAGCCGACGATCCTCCTGAGGGCCTGCTCTCTCTCCGCAGCTGCTTACTCTGCCGAATATCGGGAGGAGACCCGTCTGTCCTGCCTGATCTGCCTGTTGCTGCTGCGCACGACGCCCATCAGCCTGTTGCTGCATCGCCTACGCAGGACGCCCGTCTGCCTGCTGCTGCCTCGCCTGACCTGCCTGTCCTGCCTGACCTGCCAGTCTTGCCTGACCTGCCAGTCTTGCCTGACCTGCCTGTTTCGCCTGACCTGCCTGTTCCGCCTGCGGCTGCACCCAAGGATCCTGCTGCGCCTCCGCCTGCAGCTGTGCCCAAGGCCCCGCCCGTATCTGCCCTGCCTCCTGTTCCACCCGTCTCTGCTCCACCCGAGGCTCCAGCTCCTTCCATGCCAGAGGTCCCTGTCCCCGAGGAGGTCCTCGACTGTGTGACCATCCCTCCTCCTCCCTTGTGGAAGGCAGAAGAGGACCTTGAATGGGACCCCTCGGGGATCTACCTGCTGGGCCCCAAGGACCCCGGGGGTGGACGGACTCCTCCAACATCGCCCCAGCGTGATGGGGCCCGACCAGGTCCCCGTCTGTCTTTATCCTGGAAGGGAAGAGGGCATAGGCACAGGGACCGGGTCCCGCTCACCCTGCCCCCTGGCTCGTCCTCGCTCTCCCCGGCTGTGGCTTGGCGGCTGCCTGCGGGTCCCCCTCTGGGGGCTCATCGTCTGCCAGCGGTCCCTCCTCCGATGCCTCGTCGGCTGCCTCCGGGTTCCCCTGCTTCAACTCATCGGTCGCCTGCGGGTCCCCCCACTGCAGCTCGGCATCGGATGGCACATTCCCCAGCATCGCCTGCTGTGGCTTCCCCCTCCTTCTCGCCTGTGCCGTGGTCCCCTCCACCTTCCTCTTCACGTCTCCTGGTGCCCACTACTGCTTCCTCCTCGCCTCCTTCATCGGTTCCTTCATCTGCCTCCTCGTCCCCCGTGTGGTCCCCTCCAGCTC
This sequence comes from Mormyrops attenuatus, assembly GCA_026777985.1. Taxonomy (NCBI): domain Eukaryota; kingdom Metazoa; phylum Chordata; class Actinopteri; order Osteoglossiformes; family Mormyridae; genus Mormyrops; species Mormyrops attenuatus. The sequence goes on from JAODKC010000617.1 coordinate 6,448, forward strand.
CATCCTCCCAGCTCCCTGTGGCCCCTGCGGCTGCCTTCCCTTGCCCGCCAGGGTTCCTACGGGCCTCCCCTTCTCCGCCGCTTTGTTATTGGCCTCCTCGCTTTGTCCCTCCTATCTTTGCTCCTCGTCCCTCTGTGCCTCCCGTGTTCACTCCTGGCTCTTTCATTCCTCCCGTTGGTGTTCCCCTTGTGTCTCCCTTTCTGATTTGTCGGTCTGTGTTTCCTGTTCTTTGTCGGGGTCTGTCTTGGTTACTGCCCCTGTGCCTGTTCTGTGTTTCAGTCCTGTTCCCGGTGCCCCGTTGATGGTTTTGTCTTGTTTTCCAGGTCCTATTTTCCCGGTCCTGTCTTGTCCGCCGCTCCCCTTGAGGCACGCCCGGAGTGCTCGCCTTTGGGGGGGTTCTGTCACGACCTGCTTGTACCGCCCTCATGTGGACCACGCCTACCTCATTACCCTCGTGTGAATCCCGCTTGTACCCAGCTGTTTCCTGTTTTGACCTATGTAATCCGGTGTATATCAGTCCGCGTCTGGGTATTCTGGGTATTGCTTTCCATATGAACATGTGTACCTAATATTACTTTCATTAGGGTATATTGGTTTGAGGGCTTTTAGATTGGTGGGCAGGGCTAGGTGATGGAGAGCATATACTGCCATTTATTGCATACTCTGGTGTGTAATGTTATTTTCTTGTTTTTATGTTTTGCAGGTTCGGCCGGATATGGCAGCAGGAGTGATTGTTGCTCCCTTGGTTTCCATCTTGCAATCCCGGGCGATTCTGCTGCTTTGTCTACATTGAAGTTTCGTTTCTTCGTTTGGCGGCCCTTCTGAATGTGCAATTCTGAGGACTACGATCACATTTATATTGCCCCTTCTGTCGTGTGTCGTGGTGGGGCAGTTTCTTTTTTTTTGTTTAATTAATGTTGTGTCATTTTGTTTTATTGTACAGGAGCAGCGGGGTTGAAGTGGGCGGCAGGCTGAGTTGCAGGAGGTGGAGGGTTCTCTTTGTGTTGCACTGGTTTCCGTTGGAGAGGTATGTTCACGAGCGGTGTGTAGTGTCTGGAAGGTGCCCTCTTTCCTGCCAGCCGTGGTGAGGCCCAGTTCTACTCCTTGGTGTTAATATTTGTTTTGTTTTCACCTTCTCCCCCTTTTTTTTTTCCTTTTCTTTTTTTTCCTTCCCTTTTTTTTCTCTTTGTTTTAATGGCCTAACTAGCTCTTAATGTATTGTGTTAATTATTTTTATTTTCTATGTGTAAGTGTGTGTGGGAGGGGTGGTTGCTGGCATTGCTGATCAGTGTGGTCATGTAAATGTTTTAATCTGCCCTTCTACATTGTTAAATTTCTGCATTTTTATGTGGGGAAATCACGTCTCTGGTGTATCAAATTTGTGGTGTAACATAAATTGCCTTTATGAAAGGTATTCAATCTGGTTGTGTGGTCACACTATCATGCCATTTAACAGTAGCATAGCCTTTCATTTTGAGGCGATAGTCTCATCCAGCACAACAGGTCCCACATCCAATATGTTTGTCCTCATACGGTCAGCTGCCAGTTTTCAGTCATAAAAGACACAACAGTCTCTCCTCATCTTGGACACATGTGAGACAGCAGTCTGTTTCAGTGACTGTCATGATCGATTGTTCAGCCCTTGCGTGTGCCACACCCACCTCGTTACCCTCGTATGGAATCCTTCCGTTTTACCTGCTGTTCCACGTTTCCTACCTGTAGTCTTGTGTATTTAGTCCGCGTTCCAGTCAGTCTCCTCAGATCTGTCATTGATGCAGTTTTCCGGTGTCTTGTGTCTTGTCATTAAACACTGCATTTCCCTGGATCTTCGTCTCCCTGACTCTGCTTCCCCGCTCCCTACTCGTTCGCCCACACCGGTTGTTACAGGGACCAGTCATTCTGGTGGCATTTTGTGGTGGCAAAAGCATCCACTCCCCTGCTCAGCACTGATTGTTTTGTGCGCCAGCAGTTTGCTGGTGGACATAAAACACCAGCGCCTAGTCAATGCTGAGACTTTTTATTCGGTTATGTGTTCACACAGCAATATTATTTTGTCTCAGTTGTCTAGCACCTTCAGGGCAGATGACACCTTCTTCTGTATGCTTGCAGAGTACCCAGATCTCACTCTGCTAAATCAGGCTCAGCCAAGCACAGTTTGGAGCATCACATCGTTATGATGGGACCACAGTCCATGCCTGAGCCCGACACCTTGATTCTGAGGACATCACGAAAACTGCAGTCATCACTGTGCTAGGGTTCTTTGAGTTCCTTCTTCTTTAATAATGCTGCCCAGTCTTTCCAGAAGTGAATGGATAGTGTCATGAAGGACCATTCCTTCTTGTTTGTCTATCTGGACGACACTGTGGTAGTCAGCAACTCTAAAAGTGATCACTTGACTCACTTACGAACCCTTTTCGAGCAACTAAGCAGTCATGGGTTGATTATCATCCTGCAAAAGTGTCATTTGGCTTGTCCTCCATTGATTTCCTCGGCCACCGTATCACAGAGGCCGGGGTGGTTCCTCTGTGGAGGCCATTTTTGCATTTCCACAGCCCACTATAGCCAAGGCCCTGCAGGAATTTCTGGGCATAAGGAACTTGCAGGAATTTCTACCATTGCTTTATTCAGTGGGCTGCTCAGTTGATGCAGCCACTCTGCAAGGCTCTCAAGAGTAGGACGGTTAAGCAGATCCTTGAGTGGTCAGATAAGCAGATCCAGGCTTTTATGGCCACTAAGTCTGCTTTGTCGAACACGACCATGCTGGCTCATGTGTTGCCTAATGCTCCGATTGCACTCATGACTGACGCCTGAGACTAAACTGTGGAAAAAATGCATGACCAGTTGGTGGACAGCATCTAGCAACTGGTTGCATTTTTCAGCCAGCCAATCAAGCCACACAAGTAAAAGTACAGAACTACAAAGTACAAATTTCTTGGCCTGTACTTGGCTGTGCACAACTTCTGTTTCCTCACGGAAGGCCACCCTGTGATGTTTTGGTGATGTGAAAGGTATTTTTTGACCACATGCCCCTGATATTTGTGATGGCTAAGGCTTCCAAGCTTTGGTCTGCCCATCAGCAGCAGCAACTCCACCTCATATTGGAGTTCACTGCTGACATTTGAAATATAGCAGCGTAAACATAACGTGGTGGCCGACTGTCTCTCCCGCCTGGTGGCAGATGCCATGCACTTGGGGGTATATTACACTCAACTGGCAGCAAACAAAGAGGTTGACCCAGAGGTACAGGTCTACAGGATCATGTGCACATGACCTGATCAGGCCTTTTCCCTAGGTTTCACCCACCTGCTCACTGCTCAGCCTAAGGCCATTCCATTGTCATCCACCACTGCAGCAGATGTTAGTTAGGTTCTCCCCAAACGAGCTCGATGGGCCAAATGGCCTCCTCTCATTTGTAAATTTCTTATGTTCTTATGTGGCTGGGACTTTCATCCATTGTTGGCATAGGCCAGTGCCCCTGTAGAACTGACCCTGGCCCCTGTTGTGGCCCCTGTACTGAAGAGATAATTTATTAATTTCTTACGGTGATATGCGCTGGCACGGACGCCGGACCTAACACGAGATTAAAAGTGGGCACTGTAAGAGGCCTACCCTTTGCGGTCTGTACTTAAATGCTAGGAGTATTAGGAATAAAAT